>JAVIWB010000445.1:0-15459 GCA_031893035.1 Dermolepida albohirtum | reverse complement strand
GGAAATGACTTCCGATCATACCTTTGAAGCAGCATTTCGCAGAAGATTATTCGATTTTCCATTTGCCTGTCATTCAATTGATGTGGCACCTATTTTCCCATCTTTTGGATTTTTTCCATTACTCGTAATCGGGGGTTAATAGTTTCTTCGGTCACATTTAACGCTTCTGCCAATTGTTTTTGAGTTTGGGTTTGGTCTTTGTCCAGTAACTCCTGCAGTTTCGCAATTTCAAACTTTTTCGATCTACCAGAACGTTCTTTGTCTTGCATATTGAAATCACCGCTTTTGAGTTGTCGAAACAACGCCTCACATGTTTTTTATGGTTGTAGCATGCTCACCGTAAGTTTCTACCAGCAAACGATGAATTTCAGCGGCGTTTTTCTATTGATTAAATAAGAAAAGTAATGCGTGTCGCAAATCTACTTTTTCAGGTACGACACTTGACAGCTTCAGAGAGGTATAAATCTATGATGGTGTTACTTTCGCAAAATATAACATGTATGGCCTTAAAGCTTGATGTCAATAGAATAAAATAACATATGTGTCAAATCATAACATTGCACACTTGAGCCTAGCGATATGTATTAGAAAAACCGGTAATGACTTTCCGGGACACCTGGTACACACAGGAACTATAGTCACCGACACAATAATTGTCATTCTTATAATAATGTTAGCTCACACAGTATGTGCATATTGTGCAAGCCAAGCATAGTTATTTTTAATTTATAAAAATGAGCAATGCATATAGGAATCAAGTATTACTTATACCACAGAGTGACACATTATACCAGTGCTGCTAGGTCTACCGATTTTTCGGTAGATCTACCAAATTTGGATTGCATCTACCGATCTGCCGATTTAAACGATAATTCTACCGAAAATCCAAGTTTTCTGTTAAATCCAATTCATATGTCCATACTATATTTTATCTTACTTTTTTAATATAAAAAATTTCTTGTTGATCATTAATCATTATAGTTATGAAATGATGCCAAACACCGAAATTACAATTAGTCACGTACGCTTGTATTAAAAATTGTTTGCGTCTGGATATAAAAGGGTAATAAACAAATAATTGCTGGCCCACAAAAGCAAATCTAAGAAAATATTTGTCTGTTATTTTATGTTTAGTAATACAACCATGCTCAGATGTATTAGACACCCCAGGTAAAAACCCTTATTCTCGGTATTATCCAAGTCTGACGGAAATTAATCGTAAAAATAGTTAATGGTATTTACAGAAATGCGTTTTTGAATACCCTAGTTAATCCCCTATTGAAAAGAATAGGTGGAAAGGGGAAATTGTGGATTTTAGAAATTTAGTGTTATGCTAGCAGTGTGTGAGCAACGTGCGTTTGTGAGTTTGTGGTAGAGATCAATTAGATTATCCTATTTTTTCACGTTGTGTCAGTTATTTGTTGAAGAAAAATGCCTAAAACACGCGAGTTGTCGGTAGGGGAACGCGCCCAAATAGTGCGACTGCATTCCCAGAAGTTATCAATAGCTGCGATTGCAAAAAAAAAAATGTTCGCGATGTGCAGTCCGTACAACCATTAGTCGCTATCAGGAGAGTGGGTCGTTTGTTAACAGACCAAAAAGTGGCAGAAAACCCTGTACCTCGATTAGAGAATACAGAATTTTACAAAAACTGGCTCTCAGTGATAGGAAAAAATCGTCGAAACAGCTCGCCAGTGAGCTGAAACAGCGTTATCGCGTAACAGTTTCTGCGCAAACAGTGTGAAGGCGTCTCTAGCGTGCTGGTTTACGAGGGTGTAAAGCGCGACGTAAACCGCTTTTAACTGACGCTCATAAAAAGAAGCGGTATTTATGGGCCAAACAACATGAAAATTGGAAAATCGAAAAGTGGTCGAAGATTCTTTGGTCTGATGAATCGAATATCGAGGTATGTAAGTACATCTTCATGACTAATATTCTTATCGTTGTATGCAATTCAGTCTACATGTAACATTAAATAAAATTAATCCTGTCTAAGTGCTAACTTTCTTCTTTTGCCTGGCAGCTTTGGGGACTACCTGGGACGCTATACGTTCGGCGTAGGCAAGGGAAAGCTTATGAACCACAATGTATCGTTCCCACACTAAAATTTGGAGGTGGTAGTATCATGGTTTGGGGTTGTATGTCTGCATACGGTGTTGGAGAAGTGTACCTGTGCGATGGACGGATGAATAGCCAACGCTATTTAGCCATGTTGGAGGAAGTATTAGAACCGTCAGTGCTAAAACTATTCGACCAGGATATTCCACAATACATTTTTCAGCAATATAATGCGCCCTGCCACAAATCGGGAGCTGTAATGCGTTGGTTCGAGGAAAACACAGTGGAGGTATTGGATTGGCCGCCACAAAGTCCCGATTTGTCGCCCATTGAAAATTTGTGGCGTATCTTAAAAACTAAGATCACGGAACATAAATGCCTGTCAAAAGCAGAATTATCAACAAAAATTCGCGAAATATGGGCTGCAATACCACCGGCAGAGTGTTACAATTTAGTAGCAAGTATGTCTCGACGTGTGCGAGCTGTCATTAAGGCCAAGGGCGGAGCGACAAAATATTGATAAATTGTACTATATTACTAAATAACACTTTGTACATAATTTTCACAACAGTTTTATTTTCCTCACCTCTCTTTTGACTAAACTATATATGTATGTATGTACATAAATTCATAAGGTGTCTAATACATTTGAGCATGGTTGTATGTTACGTCGCACATTCATTATAGAAGTGAGTATTTTATGTAGGTACTATTTCGTTCGATATTAATTAGTGTAAGCCTATCGAGCTTAAGAATATTACACATGACGAGCCAAACATTTAAACTGTATACACAGTTATATTGTTGTGTTGTAGTTACGTGTGTTTTCAAGGTAAATTTTATAAATATCAATATCTATTCCTATATTACTCTATTTAATTTTATTAACCTAGGATACATGCATTATTTATTAATTTTGTAAATAAATATGTTTGATATATTATACTTTTGTTTTAATATATAAATTTGTTATATTATAAATAAAAATTTAAATATACCGAATTTTTGCGAAATCTACCGAAAAATTGCGAGCTAATCTATCGATATTGGCCACAATGACCTGGCAGCACTGCATTACACTCAGTCGGTCTTCTAGTTAAGCTTCAAGTATTATCTTATTGTAAAAACCACTGTCAACTCTACAAACAAATTTTTTTAAGCTTTTTTGTAAAGTGAAATTTAACTCCCACACACACACACACACACACACACACATACAAAAAAAAAACACGAGAAAAATACAACAGTTTATTAAGCTCTGAATTTATAAAAATTTTAAATCAGCAATTAACGATATATGGTCTGAAGGAAATACTATGCTTGGCAGTGCGGTATTTTGCACCAACTCTTCATTCGTGGGCAAAGGAACTACACTCTCGATTACAAATTTCGTTTGGTCGTAATAAATGTAGTCAAGGCAATCTTGAAATCCAGCTGTAAAATTCGTGTATTTCGGAGTACCACAGGCACTTGCAAGCTTAAAATTTTGAGACAAATTTAAACCAGATATGCTTTCTTCTTCATCTAAAAAAGGCATCTAATACACCATTCTAACGATAATCAGAAGTACTTACTGCTTTTAAAATCTATTATATCCTCCGGCACTGTACCTGTTGTATACAAACGATAAATTCCACATTCTGGAACACTGTTAAAGTCTCCACAAAATATGATGCATATATTCTTATCTTTATACTGAAACATTAAAATTATATTCAGGATACTACGTTGTATCGAAATAGTTATTTTATTTTTGCTATTCGAGAAACAAACTAAATATCGACAAAAATATAATTAAACACTATGAGCTGCTTTTAATCAAACTACAATTAACAAATTACTACTTATTACATGCCTTTAATATACACAAAAGCATTTCGTAAAATTTATTTTCAATTTTTATAGTTTTTTTACTAGCAATTATTTTTTACTCGTTAAAAAAAAGCCTTATACACACAAACAATAGAAATATATTCTCATAAATACAAACCTTTTCATTTAATTTACTGTAAAGGTCTTGTATATAGCATATATTAACGTAACCTTGCAATAATCTAATATGATCAGCATCGGGATGGAAATATAAATGTGTATTTGCAACTAAAATGACATTGCCAGTATCCAAATTTTCCAAAATCACAGTCTGCAAGGCTGTTGTCCTATTCAAAATACGTTCTTTCAGTTTTTCATTTGTACGTATTTTCTTCCAGACAGTGGCGAAAATCGGATTGTTATTCAATTCTTCAGCTAGTACAAAGGAATTGGCCTCTAAAAATCTAATCTCAATATATTATTATATGATAGCAACAAATAATAAACATACTTGAATCTGTTATTATCGTACAGGCAAACTAGTCCTTCGGCTACTTGACCGCCTTTTAATGCAAAATTTGATCCATAATTCAGTGAGGAAAATACAGGCTCGAAATCATAAGTATAAACTTTTTTATCGACTTCTTGTAGACATAAAATGTCACTATTATATCCTAAAACATTGGAAATAAACTTTATTTAATAATAAACATAAATGCAATGAAAACGTAAATTTAAAAAAAAATTTTACCTAAAAGTTCCTTTAAAATTAATTGCTTCCTGTAATCGATATTTAATGCATATGGTGGACAGTATGGATATAAAACTGTTCTCGTAAAATCAGAGTCACAATATAGATCAGCTAAAATATTATATGTAACAACACGAAGCCTAAAATTAAGAAAATATGAATTTTGCTTGCATATAACAACTATATTCACTTAGATATTTTAATTTGTACTTTCTAATATAAATATCATTAATTATTATTATTACAAATAGAATTTAAAAATTGAGAATCTCTTATATCAATACTTACTTATCATTATTGCACTTTGTTTTAGTATACATTTGTCTATGTTCAAAGGGACATTCGCCTGGACTAGCATCAACAGTTACACTAGAAATAGTTTCCACAATTGGTCCTTCAGAATTGTCATTTCTTGGTAGACAACTCAACTTTAGATAAGAGCCAATATCAGCATTACTTGCAGTATAAATATATCCACTACCTACTTCTTTCCATAGCTTTTTGTCTTTAGAAGTATACCATATAAAGTCACATAAACTTTTCTTTGTATATACACATTCAAATTTAGTAGGATATACTGGAAAATTAGCTAATATAGAATTGGGCAAAGCAATGCCATCAACATATGGAGCATTTATCACAATTTTAAAATCTTTATCCAATAGTCGTAAAACAATGTCTTGATTGTTGCTATTACTTCCAAAAACATTTCCACAGAGTGTATCATCCTTAATAATTGCATTATTACAAAGTAAATGTGCTGATACTGCAAATTCTTCTGCTTCTAATTCAGTACCATCATTTTTCTTTTTCTTTTTTTTCTTATTTACTACTTTTTCTACATTAGCATTTATTCTAGTAAGAAAAGTACTCACTGTTTCATCTAATTTTCTTGAAAAATTAAATCTTCTGTTAACATTAAACTTTGTATCTGATAAATGAAATGATATATCAAATGAATCTTCAGCATAACGAAGGTATGCTTTATCCATTTTTAATACGTAAGAGTGAATGAATAATCTGCTTCTGATATTAATCGCTCTAGTAAATAATAAAGATGTCCACATATTTTGCGTTCACATGTAGTTAGTACATATCATATTTGTATTAGAAAATAAGTCTTAATGCCATTATAATTTGGATAATCAAAAAAGTAGACGAGAAAATATAAAATATTCTGAACGTATTCTTTCAATGCTTCGGTAGTTAATGACATCTATAGCCATAATATACAATTTT
Source organism: Dermolepida albohirtum (assembly GCA_031893035.1). Lineage (NCBI taxonomy): Eukaryota > Metazoa > Arthropoda > Insecta > Coleoptera > Scarabaeidae > Dermolepida > Dermolepida albohirtum. The sequence continues at coordinate 9,599 of JAVIWB010000445.1, read as the reverse complement.
TCCGAAAAGTAGTCGCACAAACGTAGAATTGATACAAATTTAACGGTGAACGCATATCATTGATATTTTAGTAAGCTAGTTCTTGATAAATGAAATATGATAATTCAGACGCCCAAAGTTTCTTCTTCCAATTACGAAGAGTGTTATCATAGCTTATGAAAAGAATACGTTTCAATCTTTAAAAAATAATTCGTAAATGTATATTATATTTGCAAACCCAGGTCATGTTTGTACCGTAAGACGTCCACAAAAGTTTGAGCACTTTATGCGAGATAAAGCATTTAATATTCTAAACTAATTGATTTATTTCTTTACCACACATTTTATTTATAATATGTGTTAAATACATATTTTATAATTATTAATCATCATCTATAATTTATTCCTATACTGTAAGTGTAAATTTGGATGTTCTATATTAAATTAACAACCATTTTACAAAATTTTATATCTACAATTCTAATTTCAAACTCAAATCATGTCTTTAGCAAAAAATTACTAATAAAAATTAGAGTGCTGTATCAGAGATGGTGTAGTGTACTTCATTTTAGAATTTTGTTTTTCTTACAAAATCATTATCGGTTATTCTATGTACAAAATGTTTTTCACAAGGCAAGGGGTTATATATCAACCTTCAGTGATTAAGTGAATCAGTCACAGGCTCCATCAAAATTACCGTCACATTATTTGATAAAAATATATTACAGGAAATACATATTTTTATTATGAATATTTATGAATTATAAGAATAAATTTCTATTTTTAAACATTCATGAAATAATTTTCCACTATCTAGTTGTCATGGTACATCTCCAAGTATATGTATTTTAATTTTAAATCTAATGGATGACGCCGACGAGACGATGTAAGTTCGGCCACTAGATCAGAGATGGCAGCACTTTATTTTGCCAATTATTAATTTTTTTTTAGTACAAAGACATTTTATTAAACTACGTATTAAAGATTATATGATATAATCTCAACACCAATTATTTTCTGTGATATAATTCATATACGAGTAAATAATTATTTCAATCTTTAATTATTAACATCCGATTTATTACAGCATGACAGAAACAAGTTCTGTTTTTACTGTTTAAGAAACTGCTAAAATCCAGAACTCAAATTTTTGCGTCAAATTTTGAAAAGGCCATTGTTTCTACAAGAAACTGTTACAGTACACAATTTGTTTTGCTAAAATCTCTACTTAATTATTCAAATTAAATAATAAATTCTAGCGTATTCTTTTCTGTTTTAATGTTGGTCGTTTTGTTTTACAAACTTTATCCTTCTTTATTGGGAGTTCTGACCATTGAGAGAGTAAAACAATAAATTTTTAGTAACAACCTTTCGGGGAGGAGGTCCCTCTTTTTCAAGTTATTTGTTTTTTTAACGCCAAATTTTTTTTATACTTACATATTTTTGTTTATAAATAATAATTTTTTTATATAAATAAATATTTGAATTATGCAAACTTATACAAATCTAATTAACTTTCATTTTAAATATAGACACTGTATCGGAAATGCCATTATGTATTTATTTTTTATTTTGTCGTATAATTATTGCAAAATAAAATATAACAATTTGTTATATCTTAATTAGTTGATTTGATTTTTTTGCTTATTACAAAATTGTAATTTTCTGTCGTTAAACTATTTTATTTATTGTGCCAGTATCTAATTATCAGTGTACTGATGGAATGAATTTGATCTTGAAACCGAAGATACCGACGAAAGTTTAGTTTGTTTATTAGAGAGGGCGCCAAAAATTTTTTCTATTTTAATATTTTTTGTTTAGAATATTAGATTATATTAAGCCATAATTAGGCTTTTACAATGATAGTATGAAAAATATTTGTTCTAATTTCTATTTAGTACTTTGATTGATTTCGTAGTGGTGAGTTTTGTTGTTTCAATGTTAAAAGTATTCATAAAATAGTAATCTATACTGTATTTATGGGTACTGATATGCAGTTGAATTTAATTTTAACAAAAAATATCCGAATTAATTACACTTCCTTTAATAAATCATTAGAATTACATCATATCAAGCGATATAAGTTAAGCACTGTGATATAGTAATAATCTTCTTTTTAATAGAATATTCAAGATGATGTCACTTGTTATCTATCCATCTAGTGACGAAATCAGCCAAAAGATGAGGCTATTATATGTAATAATAAATCTGATTGTCAGATGTTAGTATACGCTATGAAAACACTTCAGTTTGTCCAAAACTGATTAGTGTTTAAAATTGACTACATTTGGCAATTATTTATGAGTATTATTGTGATAGTTTTGTTATCTTTTTTATTGCTGTAAATATCTATGTGTAATCCTACACAATAAAATACAAATTCCCCTAGTTATGTGGTTATAAATTGTATCGTTCGTAAAAATAAAAGTGCAGTACTTTATTTGTATTAAACTTCGTAAAAACTGTAATATTTCCAATATGTGTATTCTCACGGATAAGAGGGAAGCTAAAATAGCATATCTTCGCAACTTAGAAAAAACAAGTCAATGTGAATTAACATTTCACCTTACCATAACACATCCAAAGTATGGATCTATTGATCAAGAAATAAAATCTGTTCGACAAATGAAAGACAATGTGGCGTCTCTTTTAACACATACAAAAAATAAGATAGTTAAATTGTTTCAAGACAATGGAAATAAACAATTTCGAGTTGAAGATTTAGATGCGGACATGAATATATTGCTATCCCGAAATGATGTGGAATTTTCAGGAGATATGTCATTTAGAGACTTGTTAAATTATAAAAGTAAGATAAAGTTTAACATATTTCACATGACCTACAGAGTAATTGTTAATGCACCTCTAATTCATATGTTAACTCTACCAAATTTTATATATACAAATATGTGTATAAAGCCTCTGAGATTGAAAGGCATATATTTAGATAAACGCTTAAGCAAGTACAAATGGAGTAAGTCTAAAGATAAAACAAACTGGACAGATATATTTTATGAAATTAGCTATAATACGACAGTCGAAGATATGGACTATTATTTAAAATTAACATGTATACCTTATAGTAATCAACAAACTGTTGGTCCAATAGCTGAAGTAATTTCTGAAAATACTGTTGGTATATTGCCAGATGTACCACAGGATTTTACCTCTCTGGAATATAGAAAAAAATATACTGAAAATAAATTAAATGGAAAAGCGTATGTATATTAAAAGTATTCGGAGGTTTAACTATATTATTTTTGTACATTTCCAGTATTCGGGTAGTATCTTATAATATATTAGCTGAAAGATATACAGATGATAATCAATTTACATATTGTGATCCAAAATTTTTAGCAATAGATTATAGAAAACAGTTAATATTAAAAGAATTAATGAGTAAGTTTTATTCTTATATTTGATTTTTATTTGAAAACTATTATTTTGTTGAATTGTTCCAGATTACAAAGCAGACATAATTTGCCTACAAGAAGTCGATATAGATCATTACAAAAGATATTTTAAAAACCATTTTAAAAACAATGATTATATTTCGTTCTGTTACAAGAAAGGCAACATGATTCCTGAAGGTCTGTCGTTGATTTTTGACAGAAATCGTTTCAAGTACTCAAATATTTTAACTTTTGGATATAAGTTATTGTAACATTTATGTATTTTTCAGAAAACTAGAGTGCAAGCATATTGTTTTGTCTCAACAACTGAAGACAAATTCTTTATTTAAGGACATTTGGAGTGTAATTAAAAAAAAGAAAGAAGTGAAGGAATTATTCATTAAGCAACATACGTCATTACTAGTAGTGGCCTTGCAGTTAATCGGAACTAACAATATTTTAATCTTAGCTAATACTCATTTATATTATCATGTTGACGCTGGTCACATAAGGTTACTCCAAGTTGTTATGGCTCTTAAGTATATAAAACACATGTGCCAAAACATACAAACTGTAAGTACTAAGTGAATTGTACAGATCATTTCAAGACTTAGCTGTTGGTTATATTTGTTTGTTTTAGAGAGAGGGTGGCAAGGTATCTGTGATTTTTTGTGGTGACTTTAACAGCAGGCCGGATACTGCTGTTTATCAGTTCTTAGCCGAAAAGAAGATTCAAGTGCAAGACGAAGCTTTAGAAAGTAGTAAGTTACGTTTATCTCCGTAGACACAATTGGTATATTTTTTAAAAAATGTTTCAGTTTCCGTCGGTAAATCTAACATATTCAAGCACAATTTTAATTTCATTAGTGCATGTGGTACGCCAAAGTTTACAAATTACACGGAAGATTTTCAGGGTTGCTTGGATTATATATTTTGTGAAGACCATGTGAAGGTTAGTCAAGTTTTACCGTTTCCACATGAAGACGATGTGTCCAAAGATATAGCTTTACCTAATGAACATTTTCCTTCAGACCACATAGCACTAGTGGCAGATTTAGAGATTTAACTTTTAAAATGTTGTAAAAGTATGTTACCAAACAATATTTATATTTAAAAAAAATGTCCTAAATAAAATTTTTACTTTCCTAAACGTTTTGTTTTTTTGGGCGTAGTGGATGTACACTACCGGTCATATTTATTTGCCCACCCCAATTTTATGTGTTTCCTGAAATCGTTCGAAAAATCTGTATTATAATTATTGAACAATATTATTAGTGGAAGTAATTCCATATGAATTTCTCCGAAAATCTTAAATTGTTTATGATATATCGTAAAGGTGTCATAAATTGGAAAAATACCATAAATATTATATAGGCTAAACCCTACAGTATTAACAGTTTTACCTGCATTTCCGAAAGGTATTACCAATAACTAATTACAATATTAGGATGTGTTATTCAAAAAGGAAAATAAATTTTATGTCAGTCATCGTTCATCTTTTGTTGCGAAAACGGTGAAATAGAGAGTTATTGTGAATATTTTAATGCAATGTCGAAGGCGAAGGAAGTATTTGTTGAAGTGCGTGCTATGATAATTGCTTATCATCGTACTGGTAAAAGTAATCGCGAAATTGCAAAAGAATTACGATTAAATCGCAGAACCGTTGATTATAACGTTAAAAAATTTGAACAAAGTGGTACATTTTCCAACAAAAGAAGATTTGGACGACATCTGCAGATGACCGGCATCTAATACGGATAAGTAGACGCGATAGACGAAAAACAGCACCAGAAATTGCTGCTGAAATGAATAGAGCGCGTGCTAAACCAATTAGTGTGTCCACGGTACAGAGAAGGTTAAGGCAAGCGGGTTTATACGGAAGAATTGCTCTGCGAAAACCACTACTACGAAAGCAAAACAAGATAAAACGACTAAATTGGGCCAAAGAACAAAAGAATTGGACGATTGATCAGTGGAATAATGTGTTGTGGACAGACGAATCGAAGTTTGAGCTTTTCGGTAGTAAAAGGCGAATATTCGTAAGAAGATCCGCAGGAGAAAGAGTACTGCCAGAATGTATTGCGCCTACCGTAAAACATGGAGGAGGTTCAGTAATGATTTGGGGGTGTTTTGGTGGAAGATCTGTAGGCGATCTCGTCAAAATTGAGGGAATCCTAAGAAAAGAAGGCTACAAGGAAATTTTAGAAAATAACGCTGTTCCTTCAGGACTAAGGATTCTTGGCGAAAACTTTTTATTTCAACAGGACAACGATCCGAAACACCCTTCTAGATTGTGTGGCGATTACTTGCGTCAACTAGAAGAGCAAGAGCAAATCTCTATAATGGTATGGCCAGCTCAAAGTCCTGATCTGAACCCAATAGAGCTTCTTTGGGAAGAATTGTACCGGAAGGTTGGAGAACGTGTTCTATCATCCACCACTGTACTGTGGGAACAACTTCAAGAAGCTTGGGCACAAATTACAGAAGATACGCTGCAAAAATTAATTGAAAGGATGCCGCGGTTATGTGCCGCAATTATTAAAAATAAAGGTGGGCACATTGATGAGAGCAAAATTTAATAATAATTAATGATAAAGTTTTTATATAAGAAAAATGTAAATACATATTTTATGTTTATTTTACACTATTGTATTGTTACAATAAATAAATTTTCAGTACACATTTGATAGTTTAATAATTTTGGCTAAAACTAAAGGTGGGCAAATAAATATGACGGGTAGTGTAGTATGTAATGTTAGGAAATATTCCAATCAAGCATGAATTTTCGATGGAAACATTATGAACGAATTACGTTTAAAATTGTGTTCATACCTTGCATTTTAATGTAATTCTATTTATTTTTTATTAGGCGCAATTGGTTATTACAGGCAAATATATCTATTAGAGCACCTACAAATAACTATTAAATTTTATGACTGCGGTAATTTCTGGAACAATCAGTACCGCCATAAATACGATTATTTTTGAGATAATATTGCAAACAAAAACCTTGCGAAACTTACCTGCCCTCACCCCAAAGTCTTGTGTATCGAAATATGTTTTCAAATAAAGTTGCTAGCGCGCGCATCACTGATAAGATCGTATTTTGTATGTAAACTTCTTAAAAAGTCGAGAGTAAAACCAACAGGTTTAGAAAAACGTTCTGTAATTATTGCTTTTCATCCAGAAGGTTATTCGGTCCATCAAATTTCCGAAAAGACACGTGTTAATGAAACGACTGTTAGTGATATCATTCGGCGACATCAACGTATGGGCAGTTTAAGAGATCCGGCACGTACAAATCGTAAGTGAATAACATCTTACGCCGACGATGAGCTTATAAAATTGCTGAATAAGCAAAATAGGAGACTGACAGCACCCGAAATCGCTGCAGAAATGAGTCGCGACCGTGCAAGGAAAATTTCTGTTACTACGGTGAAAAGAAAATTTAAAGCTGCAAATCTTCAGGGCCGCATTGCTGTAGGAAAACCCTTACTTCAACGGGGAAACAGGCAAAAACGACAACGATGGACAGAAACACACAGATATTGGACATTGGATGACTGGAAAAGGGTCTTATGGACTGATAAATCAAAGTTTGAAGAATTTGAACAATCAAGGCGTATTTTTGTAAGAAGAACGAGTGGCCAAAGAATGCTACGGGATTGTATAGTGCCAACCCTCAAACAAAGAAGTTCTGTGCTTGTTTGGGGTTGTTTTTTCTACGCTGGCACAGGAGATTTGAAGCGAATCGAGGGTATTTTGCGAAAGGTGGGTTATTTAGAAGTATTTCAAGAAAATGCAATACCATCGGGGCTACGTTTAATCGGCGAAAATTTTGAGTCCATGCAGGACAACGACCCCAAACACTCAGTAGTTATATGTAAGAATTTCTTAAATAGCGAACAATACCTTACATATAATGATTTCGCAGAGCCTCGATCTTAACCCCGTAGAATTGTTATGGGATGAATTGGACAGGAGGGTCCGAAAAGTTTGTCCAACCTCAACACAAATCACTTGTGCAACATATTGCAAGAAGAATGGAATAGTATACTAAGTATAGTCCTTGAAAAAATCGTGAAACGGATACCTCGAATTGTACGGGCTGTTCTTCGCCCAAAAGGGGGTTTCTTCAATGAGCGGAATGTTTAAGATATCTTTGTTTATTTAACCTTAGAATTCCTTTCATTTTTATTATTATACTTTATAAACAATAATGCAATAAAAGGCAGAGACAAATTTTAAGTTTTGACATAAATTAGTTTTCCCATTTTTTAAATTTGAGTGTCCGAACTAACACGGGCGGTAATGTACACTTACCAGGTCGGCTGAAAAGTCCCCGGTCTGACACATAGATGGCGTTACTGTTATTAAATTCATATGTTTTTTAGATAGTACTAACCTTCAAATGAAACGTGTCAAAATTTGACAGCAATCCGACCATTAGTTACTGAGATATTGCGTTAAGAGTGAAGCTACTTTTGTTATTCAGGAAAATCAACCATAATTGATTAGTATGCTAAGTTTAAACGTGGTGAAATGAGCACCGAAGACGGCGAACGCAGTGGACGACCAAAAGAGGCTGTCACCGACGAAAACATCAAAAAAGTTCGCAAAATCATTTTAAATGACCGTAAAGTAAAGTTGATCGAGATAGCTGACATCCTAAAGATATCAAAGGAACGTGTTGGACATGAATATTTGGGCATGCGGAAGCTCTGTGCAAAATGGGTGCCGCGCGAGCTCACATTCGATCAACAACAACAACGAGTTGATGATTCTGAGCTGTGTTTGAAGCTGTTAAATCGTAATAAAACCGAGTTTTTGCGTCGATATGTGACAATGGATGAAACATGGATTCATCACTACACTCCAGAGTCCAATCGACTGTCAACCGAGTGGACTGCACGCGATGAACCGGCTCCAAAGCGTGGAAAGACGCAACAGTCAGCTGGAAAAGTTATGGCGTCAGTTTTTTGGAATGCGCATGGAATAATTTTCATAGATTATCTTAAAAAGGGCCAGTCCATCAACAGCGACTATTATACAGCGTTATTGGACCGTTTGAAGAACGAAATCGCAAAAAAACGGCCCCATATGAAGAAGAAGAAAGTGCTGTTTCACCAAGACAATGCACCGTGTCACAAATCAATGAAAACAATGGCCAAATTATGTGAATTGGGTTTCGAATTACTTCCCCATCCACCGTACTCTCCAGATGTGGCCCCCAGCGACTATTTCCTGTTTGCAGACCTCAAGAGAATGCTCGCCGGGAAGAAATTTAGCAGGGATGAGGAGGTGATCGCCGAAACTGAGGCCTATTTCGAGGCTAAAGACAATTGGTACTACAAAAATGGTATCGAAAAGTTGGAAGAACGCTATAATTGGTGTATCGCCCTCGAAGGCAACTATGTTGAATAATAAAATCGAATTTTGCCAAAAAATTGTGTTTTACTATGGTAGACCGGTGACTTTTCAGTTCAACTGTTAGCTATCCTTATTTTGTTTAAATCACCATTGTACCAGTGGCGGCTGGTCAGGTGAGGCAGGTGAGGCAGTGCCTCACCATCTAAATCTTGGAATTATAACAAGAATAATATGTATACTTTTAAAATTCTTTATAAATTAATTATCATCTTTTATTCAGAATTTATCTTATAAACAATAAGAAAATAGTTTTAAATAAACCGGCATTACAAGCAAAGTACAAATTTATCATTTCATTTTAATTCCGTGCGAATGTACGAGCGCGTATACTTGCCCCGACCAACTTCATGCTTGATCTATGTATATCCCTACTAAACACGAATATTTGAGGCCCGGCCACTCATTGCCTCTCATTGAAAATTTATAACGCACTACAGCAGTCAAAAAAATTCTCAATTTCTATGGAAATTACAGTAAAGTATTAGCTACATATTTAAGATAACAAAGAAGAAAAAATATTCAAAAAGTTAATAGATTTTTCTAACTTTATTGTGAGATTTTTGAATTTTTTAATAATATAGAAAGCATTATTAATAGGATAAATTAAGTATTTATTTAATGATATAAAGATGTCTAAAGGTTTACATTCTTCTTGTACAGTTTCTCAATATTTCCTCCACGCAAATAATATGTTTTAAGTTTTAACAGGAGTATTTTTATTGTTTCAAGTAGATATTCTTTAGATATTAATGTATGTATGTATGTATTATTTAGTCTGAAGCCAATTTGAACTGAGCC
>JAVIWB010000444.1:0-15792 GCA_031893035.1 Dermolepida albohirtum | reverse complement strand
ATTTAAAGGAGAGGAGTTGTTAGAAGACTTCAGTTAGATCTTGCAATAAGACGATCACATAATTAAAACGCCTTACAGGAAGACATGGACGTTCTCATTGTTGTTTTTATAGTAATCGACTCAGAATCACACTGGGCCTAATGATGCAGAAAGTTTATGAGAACTCAATTTTTTTTGTACATAATCTTTCGTGTATCAAACCGATCATTACTGATACTGTAAACTCACCGCTCTATTATTTACATCAATATCAATTTTCTCATTCCTATTTTAAAATTATGTTTGTCCAATATACATCGGATATGTACATTTATTGAATTTTCTAAGCAAATTCTTTTTTAAATTTTGAAACACACCGAAACGTAATTAATAATTTGTTTAATATTATAATGTTACAAATATTTTAAGAGAAACGTCGCCACCAAATTAATTTCAATCTATTTAATATGACCCATAGAAACTCATTCGATATACAAAAGACAGAGTTAAGGTAAAATAGAATCTAAAATAAATCACCGCATCAATACATCATCACTAGAACGATCACACAACAAAAAAAAACCAATGATAATAATAATATTATATGTACCCAGTAGAATAACCCATACACAGTGCAAAAAAAAATTAAAATAAAATATTTAAGAGTTTCCTCTTCACATTCTCAACTATCTGCTGTTGAGTTACATAATAAGGATACCACACAATTGAACCATATTCAAACTGGATCACACGTACGTGCAATCCAAAGTTGTTAATTATAGAGTCTTCGAAATCCCCGGCAACACGCATATTAGAACCAACTGATCTGACAACCGATGAGGTGATGTTAATTACAAGTTGCGTAAAATTCAATTGGCTATCAAAAGTAATGCCCAAACACGAAATAGTATTGGAATGTGTAACAGATTCACCATAAATAGTAGCTGTTAAGACATTATGGTTCCTCATGTATGATACAGAACTACATTTACTAATATTAAGATCAAGTTTATTTTTCTTGCACTATTCAAATATAATATCCAATGCGTTCTAAAGACAAGCGGCGTCTTAATTTATTTAGTATATAATATATAGTAGATCTTAAGACCATATGCATAGGCTAGTACTGCACAAGGTATGGAAGGTAACATATCATTGACGAGAATAATAAAAAGTAGTGGTCGCAAGTTAGAACCCTGCGGCACACCCGACATAGAGTGTAAGGCTTTGATTTATATCCATTATAATAGAGATAGTTGTGCCTATTCTGTAGATAACTAAAGAACAATTTAATTAACCCATTCGAGATACCAAAAGGACTTAATTTGTACAGTAATATCACATGATCGATAGGGTCGAACGTCCATGAAAATGCTCGTGTAAAGTCAGTGCATATTACCGCCCCTATCATACTCTTCAGCTATTTGCTGTGTGATGATAGCAAGATTTTTTCGAAGTGGAACAGCCAGCTATGAACCCATGTTGACTGACGTCATAACCCTGCCTACAGATGAAATTGTCTTCGCCTTTTTAGAAGCCGATTCTCCCATTTCAGTCCATTGTTTTGACTGTTCCATCGTGTCAGGTGTGAACTGATGGACCTGTGTTTCATCCATGGTTATGGGTGTTTCATTGTGAGTAATCACGACACCCATCGCGCGCACAGCTTTCTCATTTCCAAATTTTCAGTCAACATGCAATCTACAGCACTTTTTGAAAAGCCTACAATGTCTGCTAGCTCGCACACTTTCCATCAACGGTCATCCAATACCATTTTGTGGATTTTTTTCACAATTTCTGAGGTGGTCACCTCATTTGGTTAACCACTGCGACGTTCGTCTTGGCAGCTCGTACAGTCTCCTTTAAACTCCAACATCCAATATTTTACTGTTCTAAATGAAGAAGCAGACTCCTTCAGAGCAGAATCAAGCTCCGCTTTGATATGGGTTGGACTAAGGCCTTTCAAATGAAAGTATTATATTGCATAACGGTGACCAATTTTTTCCATGTCTACGAATTCGCTAGAGGATTCAGTATTGATAGCTGCCGAACAAATACTAAACAGCGTAGCTTTCTATCATAATCATTCTTTTCAAACAACAACCGCCATTTATACGGCAGGTCGAATACTTCTGAGGCTATTCTCATAGGTTGGACAGCATATCAGGCAACGATGTCGTAAATTATGATGGCAAAAATGCTAATGAAAAAGTTTCAGAAATTTCTCATTGGGCTTGAAATAGATAAAGTCGCCTACTACTATATCTAAAATATCAGAAGAGATAGGTATTAGCGTGGGTAAAGTTCATAAGATATTAAAGAAAAATAAATACACATCCTACATATAAATACCAAACTCATCAGGAAATTTTTCATGCTGATCAACACCGCAGAATGGAATTTTGTGAAACTGTAATAGAACGTGTAAGCAGGAGGGACATTTGAGAATTTAATTAATTGAATTTATTTTCTGTATTTAAAAAGTATTTTGTAAGTTTTGGCAAGTTATATTTATTTTCTGTTTAAAGAGTATTTTTTAAGTTCCGAGAAGTTATTTTATTTTTTAGCTTCTTTAAGAGTTTTTTTAAATTTTTAAACGTTTTATTAGAAAACGTCTTTTAGTTCAATGCGAAACTTATTGTAAAAATACCTAATTGTACAGTTAAAAGTAATTATAATTTATTAATTTTTGGACGTAAACAATTTGGACAGTCAGTGATAGACCTTCCGCCAAGTACCACGAACAACTACTTAATCTGTAATCTGTAGTCAGTCGTTGTTGTGATTCGACTGACTCGCGCCCCACCACTTTACATTCTGATCGGCATTCGGTATCTAGACCCGAATATAATATGATACGGTGTTTGTAGCATTTTAATATGAAAGCACGGTATATATGTATATATATATATATATATAGATCAGATCATTACATATGATTTTTTTAACAATAAACCCTTCTTTACAGACTTTTTCATTTCAGATTTTTTCATTTTTGTATGAAGGTAAAACACCAATATATAGATTAAAATCAATAAATCTTGAATCAAAGAAGGAAAACTGCTAAAACTTTAAATTCAATAATTCCATGAACTCTCCCTGTACATATTTCAAATTTTTTAATTTCTAATCTTTATTCAGAAAACACCATGTTCAACATATACCTTAAGTACGTTCAAATTTATGAAATACAAGAGATATGCTCCTGGAATTTTATTATTTAAGTTAGAACAAAAAGTACCCTTTCACCCTTCTCGCAGAGTGTACGTCCTTAGTTTAGTTTTGTACGAGGGTAAACTTGACGATGTTAATTAGACTTCTTCAGCTAATTTCCACATAGTTTACTATGAACAATTTGGGTGCCCTGCATCGCGCTACGGATAAGGTATCTAGGGGTGTAATATATTTATCCAAGATATGAACGAGAAAGTACTATCTGGAGGGGTGCTGTAATAATTGAAAACACCAAATCAATTTAACGCCGTGTTAATGCATGTATACATTTTCATAATGCTTGTACATATACGTACGTAGGTATATGAAAGTATACAAAAGAGCAGCTTGTGTAAATGTACTACAATTATTTTTATTCCATTTGGAATATTTGCAAAGGGGCCTTGTGCTTCTACAAAAAAGGATTTCACCTTCTATTAAACGTGCCTATTATATTTATTCAATTTTATTACTTCCGCACCATAAACTAGTACGTTTTAGTAACATTTTGGCAACATATGCTACTAGAGAAGATTGCATTATTTAAGTAATACGCAGCTCTGAATGAATACGTATCTGCAGGACCAACCATAAATGTTTGCCCACGTGTACATTTTCATTTTATTCAAATAAACAATAGTATAGCCTATACCTTGTCTCAGAATAAGAAGGAATGATTCAAATATCCCGCTCAAACGCGGAACACAGCTTAAAAATGAACACAGTTGCGAATGTATCAGGTTGTTACAAATGTAATGTCCGTTTTTTCCTTCAGTCTGAACTGAATCGCACCTGTGTGAAGACGTGTATGTTTTTGGTGAAAATTATTATTGTATTTATAGAAAATGGTATTTATTTTGAAGTGTGTACCTGTTCCATTTCTTGGAAAGATTAATACACCTGTCCTTGTCTCTCCTATGGAAATGCTGTCGGCAAGAGATATTCGGGCAATTTACCTCTTTCAATTTAAAAAGGGATTAAATGCAGCTGCAGCAACGCGAGAAATTAATCAGACGTTTGGTGAAACCACGTGTAATGAACGCACATTACGGCGATGGTTTAAAAAATTCAGCGAGGGAAATTTTGATTTGGAAAATGAGCCTCGCGGATATACGCGTAGCACCGTTAATGACGACGAGCTGCGTGTAGAAGTTGAAAGTAGTCGTCACCTTTCTTCGATTGGCAAAGTGAAGAAACTCGATCGATGGGTGCCGCACCAATTAAGGGAAGCCAATAAGCTCCGTGGATTAGAGGTGGCTACCTCTTTGGCTAATCGACAGAAAATTGAACCGTTTCTTCATCGAGTGGTAACGTGTGACGAAAAGTAGTTACTTTATGATAATCGGAGACGGTCAGGACAATGGTTAGATCGAGGTGAAGCACCAAGACAGCATGCATGAGCATCACTTCACCCGCGAAAGATTATGGTGACTGTATGGTGGACCAGTAAGAGTATTACTCGCTATTCATTTTTGCAATCTGGTGAAACCATCACGGCAGCGTCCTATTGTGCCGAACTGGAAACTATGCATGGAAAATTGAGCCGCTTGCAGCCCTCACTAGTCAATAGACATGGATCCATACTTCTTCATGATAATGCAAGACCTCATGTTGCACGACAGATAATCCAAAAATTTTCGGAATTTGGTTACGAAATTCTCCCTCACCCACCTTATTCACCTGACCTTTCGCCAACTGATTTTCATTTTTTCCAAAGTTTAGACAATCACTTAAAAAATAGGGACCTCCCTGACCGGGAGTCTGTAATAGCAGTGTTTGAGCAGTATGTGAGCCGTCAAAACCTAGATTTCTTTTCAAAGGGAATTTTTCAGCTTCCAGGCCGTTGGCAACAAACTATTGATGTAAATGGAGACTATTTTGCAGAATAAATATTTATATTTTTTTAAATTTAGACTTTTTTTTATTCCTTACAAAATCGGACATTTCATATGTAACATACTGATAGTAGTTAGTCAACAATATTAATCTTTTTCTTTATTATATAAAAATAAATGAATAAAGTTCATTTTAATAGAAGTATGATTGTACAAACCTTACTTTTTGGATTAATATGTACAACCTATCCAAAATTAAGATTAAATATTATTAAAATAAATATTTCGTGAAATTTTCTTTTCAACAGAAAAGTAATATGTATATATTTGTAAGTCATAATTTATTGATATTTATATCAAATTTATTTGTGAAATTCGAGATAAAATGTAAATTACTGTTAAAATTTATTATAAAACTCCATCAAAAATACAACAAAAATTATAAATATAGAAACATTAGCAGTACAACTAATCGGATTCACTTGTGTTTGACAATAAATCACTTTCACTGTCACTGTTTCCAACACAAATAATAAATGGTTCCACAATATCATCCATTAACCTATCTAAATCCCACATTCTTTTTTCTACTCTAATCACATGGTCGATACAATTCTTCCAATTACCCATTGTAACATTTATAATTGCATATTATTTCATCAAAAATTCTCGTACATGAGACATTTTGATTGTAGTATTTTTGAGGAAACTTCACTCTTTATTTGTGCCCAAATCATTTCACTTGGATTGAGTTCACAATGATGTGGTGGTATCCTCCTGCCTGCAATACAGTTTTATTTGCAGCAGCTGCCATTCGATCAGTTACATATATATTATATTGTACCTTATGAAGACGTTCTAAATGCAATAATTCAGCACGTAACATTTTTTTTAACAGACTTTCCACTCTGCGGGAATGATATGATGCATTGTCCATTCTGATAACAGTATTGTCTGGCAATCTTGGCAATACTTGTTCAAACCATTCCTCAAAAATAATACCATTCATTTCATCATGGTAATCAGCTGTTTTTTTACTTTCAAAGAGCAACAGTCCATCCTCCACAAATCCAAATTCAGATCCTAAGTGGAGTATTATTAATCGCCGGCCTTTACCACTAGGGCTTTTTAATCCGGTGGATAATCCTTCAACAAAAGCTTGTCGTGCACTTGCTATACTTGCATCAGTCCAAACTCTTTCCTTTGTGTGTCACTCATTTAAGCATGTTTCGTCTAGGTAAAATATTGGGCGACCCTCATCTCTGTAATGTCTTATTGTTGTCAGATATTTTCTTCTCCACCTGATAACTTCATCATTTTCTATTAGCATATTCTTCTTGTTACGCTTTACATATCTGAAATATAAATTGAACATGAATGTGTTATAACATGAACAATTTTTCATTAACACTTTCTTGAAATTAATGAGTTTCAAGAATTTGTTGCTCGAGTCATTTTTGGCATGGACTCATCTCTAGTTATTTCTCCCAATATTTTATTAAGTGCTGGAAGTTCGTTTTTAAAAAAGAACCCATGCACCATCTGCCATACAGTACTTTTGACAGATTCATCAAAGTTTAGAAGCCTTGAATGCCTGCATACTCGATCTTTAGGAAAACTAACTTCACCTGTCTGTTTATAATCTTTGATAGCTCGATATACAGTTGATTTGGTCAGCCCTACAATACATTCTGCATAATATATTTTATAGAAGTAGTACCTACATACATACATCTTACTTAGCGTTAACATTTTATATATGTATATTCAAAACTGTTTGTTTTTCTTCATGCGTCAGGTGGCCCAGTCGTTCACGCTTTCTGGGTGGTGATAGTAACTGTTTGCTAGAACCTTAGTGATCACTCATTTTCAAAGCTAAATTATCGACCAGTGGACTGTAATATTAAAAAATATGAAGAAACTGGTAGTTTATTGAATAAAAAGCGGCCAGTCCGACCAAAAATAATAACACCAGCAGAGAATCGAGCAATAGTTTTGTTAAGTAAAAAAAGTAGACGAAAAACTACATCGAAAATGACAGCAGAGACAAGCATAAATCGAAGTAAACTAATTACTGTCACAACGGCGAAAAAAAAATTGTTTGGGGAGTTGCTGTGCAGAAACTGTTATTGTGCAAGCAAAATAAAATAAACGGCTTAACTTGAGCAAGACAACACAAGAATTGGATGCTGAAAGAGTGAAAAAAAAGCTTTTGTCTTGAAAATCAGTGGGAGATCGAGTTCTCGAATCATGTAGTGCATCCATCATCAAGCATAGAGGAGGATCAGTAATGGTTTGGGGTTGTTTTGCTGGAACATTTGTGGGCGATCTTATTAAAATAGACGGTACTCTAAGAAACAGAGAAATTTTGGAACAAAAAGCACGAGGAATTGGAGAAAACTTTGTGTTCTAGCAAGACAACGATCGCAAAACACACGTACAAGTTGTGTCGAGATATCAAATAATAAAAATCTAATGGTATTAGGACCAGTGACTTAGAAGACCCACGGATCCACGTATTCCAATCCAATGATCTGGAAAGCGAGTTTTTAAATATTGATTTATTATCATTGTATTATGATAAATTTACCACCTAGCAAACAGTAGGTTATCAATTTAATTTTCTATTTTTCTGCAGGAAATATCGTTCTCCAATCAATTAATAATTCAAATTGAACAATATTGGCATCAATTTTGAATTGAATATTGATAGTCTGGGGGACTGGGCTTGCTCACCGAAAGGCAATATTTTTTCAATAATTTCTACCTTGACTGTAACGATGTAATAAACAGAAAATTGCGAGTTTTCATCATATTTGACGTGTAACGAAGCAGAATTATTTTGGGAAACAACGAAGCGAAATATCATATACTTCATTTTTGACTTTTACTTATTTGCGCTTTCATAAAATACCAATAAAAAAACGTGGGGAATACCATATTAGGACCGAATATAGGAAAAAAAGGGTAATTTCTGGCTTATTATTGCATTTAATATAAATAGAAAGAAAGCGATGCAAACTGGAACACAGAATGGACGAGAATATAGGAACGACGCGAAGGACTCCACCCGTCCGATAAAAAGAAATAGAAGAGAGGGTGGGCCATCGAAAGAAATGATATCATTTTAAATTACGAACACGTTTTTATTGAAAAATTTGGCCAGGAACGTTAGATTATAGCAATGTAATTTGGAATTTCGTTTTTATTGCCTAAGGATAGGTATTTCTTCTTCTAAAAGAAAAAAAGGAAAGAATAGAGAATTATATACACCGGGAGGGCTAGCTGTGACGAAAAGAATTATATGAAGTTGAAAAATAAAATCATCGAGCACGAATGGCTTCCAAATTGGTACTGTTAGGTTCGCCCTTCATAAATACCATTGTACCTAATATATCTTTCTTACTTCAGCTCATTTATAAGTATATAGACCACTTATATATTTATATAGACATACATAAGGGTATGTATTATATTGGGGCTTACGATGTGTTGGACTTTTAAGTTTAAAATTTATTAAAATTGTGTTAATCAAAATCATTTTCATCTGCTTGAACACATCTCAACCAACAACTAGCAATGGTATCTTTTAAAAAAATTAATCTCGCTGATAAAGTTTTCGAAGGCGCATCTAACCTTTTCTTCATTAAGGTATTCCACTATACTTTTTTAATACTTGCATAGAATGAGAATAAAACGGAAAAACACTATAAACTAGTCTGCTAGCCAAAAAAAACCCGAACCAATACGTTTATTTTATATGATAAGCACTATTCAAATCATATCATCAAATTTTAGCGTACATTTTCGTAGTATGTATTTTTTATAATGCATTTAGTTTGACCAAGAAGTATTGATTTATTTCATACGAATGAAAAACAAGAACGTGTACTAAATTTTTCAATAAATGAAGTGTGGGTGTTAATTCATCTGGTTCATTGTCATTGACAAATACATCGCAAAATACTGGATATTGTACATTTCAAAGTAGCCGAACCTAATATACGAGGGGTGTTTCCAATATTCTGGGAATTGGTGCTATAATTAAATAACGCAGAACTTATACGCAATGTTATTGATGTCAGACAAGTCTTGACATGTTTATGCAACTATCTAGTGCAACATTGTTCAGTCTGATTCAGGTATTCGACTGATGTAGACGCGTTTTAGTAGTACTGTTTTTGTAACCATGGACCACGCAGCAAAGTCTCAAAGAGCGATAATTTTCTTTTTGTGGAAAGAAGATGTGAAAATGTCAGAAATTATTAGTCGTCTGCAAGGAGTATTTGGTGAATCCTCAGAATCCAAAAGTACTGTTTATCGGTGGATCGATCGTTTGAAGTCGGTAGAACATCACTAGAAGACGATCCACGCAGTGGGCGGCCAAACACGTCGGTAAATGAAAGAAACATTACTGCCGTCGAAAACCTACTGAAGGACGACAGGCGAATGACTATTCGTCAAATTAGTGTTCCCCTAGGGATAGGTACACGACAAGTTTATGACATCTTGCATGATTGTTTGGGCGTTAGCAAGGTTTCGGCGCGCTGGATACCAAGACTGTTGGGACCAGAACAGAAACTCAACTTCAAGAGCTGTTAGCCCGTTACTATGATGAATTTTGGCAACGAATAATAACCACTGACGAAACGTGGATTCCTTATTTCAATCCTGAGACGAAAAGTCAATCCAAAGAATGGCGCATACCTGAAGAAGGGCCTCCACTTCAGGCGCGTGTAGTTTCGTCTGTTGGAAAGGTAATGCTTACTGTATTTTGGGATTGCGAAGGGATTATTCTCATGGATTATCTGCCGAGAGGTACTATAACTAATGCAGAATATTATTCAAATTTATTATCCGGACCACTGCGACATGCATTAGTCAAAAAACGGCCTGGAAAGTTGCATAAGCGTCCGTTATTGCAACAGGATAATGCAAGACCATACACCGCAAGAAAGATGAAGGATATTTTGAACGATGGGAATTGCTGCCGCACCCACCTTATTCCCCGGATCTTGCACCCAGTGATTACCATCTGTTTCCAGATTTGAAAAAAACCCTTCGGTGTTCGATTTGAAAGTTTAACTGACGTAAAACGTGCCATAAATAGGTGGATCGACAAGACACCGAAAAACTTCTTTCAGGACGGCTTAAAAAAATTAGTTTATCGTTGGGATAAATGTATTCAGTTAAATGGAGATTATGTTGAAAAACGATATTGCAATATATTGGGCTTAGGCCTTTCAAATAAAAGTACTGCATCACGCAACGATCAACAATTTTCTCCATTTTTACAAATTCACTGAGAAGGTTTGATGGCTGCCAAACAAATACTAAACAACGTGGCGTCTTCAAACTTGAAACATACGCTTTATAGATTGTGTACTTTCTAATACAATGATATTTTTCAAACTACCGCCAACTCTATGTCAGGTCGGGTACTTATAGGACCACCCTCGTACTTTTGTGCAAATAACTTCTAATCCTTATAAGTTTCCAACAATTGAATTTGCCGGTAATGATAAATACATAAAACGGTGTTGAAACATCTGACAATCTACCACATGGAATACTTTTATTTTCAAAAGATTAATTACTATTCTCTTATTTTTAGAAACTTTCTGTAGGGGTGCCTAAAACTCGAAATTCATTGTCGGAACATAATTTTGTGAGGAGTTCCAATTTGATAAATAGAGACAGTTGTTGTCGCTGTTTGAATGAAGAAACTTGAATATCGGTGAACTCAATGTAACCGTAATGAGTTGCGTTGAAGATTAAAATAATTTTTAGCCAAAAAGTTTGCGCTTTCTTGTCCATGTTTACTAATTATTGATCTGGCCCTGTAGCATTAAAATTCGATTTATAAATCGTCAATATATACTTTTCCCATCATAAAAGCGCAGAATTAATGTCTTCGAATCCCGGAGTGGTGACATCGTAAACTCCGGAAACTGGCTTGCAGAAATGACAGGAAAGTTTTATTTTAAGTCGCCCAAAGAAAAAGTTTTTATGATAAAATATCAAAACAAGCCTTCCCCTTTTCGAGACGTTGTCCGTTTCGAAAATAAACTCTTTTTGTTACAGGAAAACGGAAAATTAGTACGCCATATTTATGTATTAATTAAAAATTATTATAATGCAGTATTAAATGTTGTCTTTTTTTTATAAATATTGTATTCAGTCTCCGGGTAAACTAAAAAAAGCAAAGAACTACAATAAAGTCCTAATTAAGTAGTTAAAGAAAAGAACGTGAATGTATAAAATAATAATTAACCAGTAATAAATCCGGTTACTTTACTAAAATATAAATTTTTAAACCACTTTTTAGCGAAATGAAAGAAAACTAAACAAACACACAAGGGTGTTATAAAAAAGTACCTGCAATTTGAAATGTTACTTTCATGTGATTGGCAAAACTTCATTTTTATGAGCTTGTGAGTGTGTGTGTGAATTTTTTTTGTAAGTGGTGACGTGAGCGTAATCTTAATCAAAGTATAATGTTGAATAACTGAGTCAGGCTAGACTGCAGAACACGTGATATTTGGTATGCATGCTAGAGGCTATATCCTTCATCAGTTAGTTCGGCGGAGGTGTGCTTGCTGACGTTAAATTTTACCAATCTGCACTAACATCAAGATATATGCGAGTATCCTATCGGAAATGCAGATTTTAATATTGAATTAATTACATAGGGAGATGAGATAATGGAGCAGTGCACAAAGTCCTAGTTGAAATTTTATGGTGGACATCTCTATCGATTTTGAAATTACTCTTTAAAGTTTTCGCACGTGCATATTGTAATTCTAAAATAAAATTTCTAAATTTAATGAATTAGTTTAACATACGAGGGCAGATCAATAATTAGTTGACCTAGACGAGAAAACGAATTATTTTTGAAAATTAAGTGATTTAGTTCTCAACGTATTCGCCATGTAACTCATTACATTCAGTTTACCTCCTTGTCAAACTAAAATCTCTTACCACCAGGCAAGTTTTTAACATACGAATGTGGTCGCAGAAGTATCCGACCCAACAAAGAAAACACAAAAATTTTGGAAAGAAATATATTTATTTTTCAATATAATCTCCTTTCAGCTCTTTTTCCCAGCGATGTTCAATATGTTCGTTACCCTTTTTGTAATAAGAACTGTCTTGCTCCTTAAAATAGCCACTAACTGCCGACATCTCTTCTTCATCGTTGAAAAATCTTTGACCACTGAGCCATTTTTTCAAGTTTAGGAACATAATCCGAGAGGTAGCAATTCAAACTTTAATTCATTAATTTTAGCCATTGCAATAACAGATTTGTGGGCTGATGCATTGTCTTGATAAAACAACATTTTCTTCTTAGCCAAATACGGCCGTTTTTGCTTGATTTCTTCGCTCAAATGTTGCAGTAAGTTCGTATAATACTCGCCGTTGATAGTTTTTCGTTTTTTAAGATAGTCAATAAAAATTATTCCACGCGCATCCCAAAAAACCAATGCCATGACCTTGCTTACAGATGAAATTGTCTTCGCTTTCGTTAGAGCTTCCCTTTTGAGTCCATTGTTTTGATTGTTCTTTTGTCTTGGCTGTGAAATGATGTACCCATGTTTCATCCATGGTTATGAAATGGCGCAAAAATTCTTTATTGCTGTGAAAGTTCGCTAAACACTCAATTGAAACATCTTTCGACACTGTTTTTGCTCGAATGTGAGCATTGCACAGATCCATTACGTGAAATTAAATGTTCACCAAATCGTTCTCGTAATAAAGCCATGCTTTCACGGGCTGTATGGCAAGTAGCGCCGTCTTGTTGGAACTGAATGCCGTCGAGATCACGAGCTTCAATTTCAGACAGCAAATAGTCCGTTATCATTGCGCGATAACGGGCGCCATTCAGTTACGCTAAGGCCGTCTGCATTTTTAAAGAAATATGGATCGATGATTCCATTTATGGGCAAGTGGAATCATCGGTGCACTACCACTACACCAAACCGTGGTTTTGTTTGGATGTAATGGAATCTCTTGAACCTCTTCAGATACATTCCAAATACGGCAATTGTGCTTATTGGTGTATACATTAAACCAGAAAACATTGGATGCTCTTCAAGCTTCTCAAGGGCCCAAATACTGAAACGGTAACGATTCGAAAGGTCAGCTGCTTTCAGTTCTTGAACGAGTTAATTTTTTTTCTTTTAAATCAAGATTCTTTCGTAAAATACGCCAAGTTGTTGCTTACGATAGACCAAGCAGTTGAAATCTACGTCGAATCCATTTTTCACTGTCATCGCATACACTCCCAGCTACCATCGCTATAGTTGCATCACTACGTGCTGGATGTGGCCTATTTGGTCGCATATTATCCAATAATGAAAATTGCGTTTAAATTTTTTTGATGGTATGGCAAATTGTGCGTTCGGTAGACCGACGACGTAGACTATAGGTTGCGCTAAGCCCACGAAACACATTTCTCATGGAACGTTGATTTTCTTAGCACAGCGGAATAATTTGTAGACGCTGTGTCAGCGCTTTCCATAATAAAATGTCACACAGTACTACAAAATAGTGTGAAAGTTTGACACGACTTACGCTTTATCTGTCAAAAAATAGTTATCATCAGCATTATAACAGTTTTTTTCATTATATGTGAAGGTAGTTTCTTGAATTTTTGGCCATGTGGTAGTTGCATCCAAAGAAGGACCGTTGGAGATCATCAGATGATCTCCAGCAGGACATAACTTGCACGCGCCCAAGAACCCAAGAAACCGTACCTTCATGGTGAGATTTTGATGTCTGCTTCTATTTTCCTTTTACGAAGAGAATCGTTTCTTGTGACCAGAAAATATGTTCTGAGATTGTTTATTTGTTTATAGAGTGCATTTTTTTATATCAATCTACTATTATTAACAAAGCAAAAATAATATCGAACAAAACAAATATATGAAGGTGGTTTTTTGAATTTTTGGCCACGTGTTAGTTGCATCCGGAGAAGGACCGTTGGAGATCATCAGATTATCTCCACCAGGACATAACTTGCACGCGCCCAAGAACCTAAGAAACCGTACTTTCATAGTGAGATTCTGTTGTCTGCTTCTATTTTTGCTTTATGAAAAATGTTGTTTCTTATAACCAGAAAATATGTTCTGAGATTGTTTATTTGTTGATAGAGTGCATTTTTTATATCAATCTACTATTATTAATAAGGCAGAAACAATAATTGAGCAATACAAATAATTACGATAATCATTTCATTCTGTTTCAGGTGTCGAAAGTTAAAGTACAAGAGTGTAGCGTTTACAAGTCATGTTGGGAATGCCTGAACGCCAAGGATCCTTACTGTGGTTGGTGCTCATTGGAAAATAAGTAAGTTTTCAAACTTCATATTAAAATACGTCCTTTCTGTAGAAAGAAAGGAAACTTTTCTAGTTCCGCGATATTAATATCGTCCTTCGTTTATAATGTTACCTTTGATAAATACATCTTCCATCTATATATTCCTTAATAACATGAAATCAAATTAGAACTCTTAATACGTATAAGAAGTGAATCCGAAAGCAATTTCGGAGTCTGGCAAAGTTTATGAGGTAATTGAAAATTTTAATATTAATAATGGAATGAACTATAATTATGTTAAACAGTCGACCAAGTTTTTAGTTTATTTTATGCAGTAATGAAATCACAGAACTCATTGCAAATGCACTAAAACTTCTGCAGTTATATACTTTATAATTTCAACCACTTTTATTTTGTTCAATTTCTGAACTGTAGACGATACTTCTATACTCGATATCAGCATAAATAAATTTCAATATTTGAACTTTAATTATATACGGAGACGGATAATTATGGAGCCGAGACGACAAAACCTGAACTTTTTTTATTTTTCAAGACAACCTCATTACATCCACTGATATTCAAGTCCCAAACTGTTTGAAACATGATAGTTTTCGTGATTATTTCGTCGTTTTGTCTAAATTTCTTTACAACGAACCAAGTTTTTATATTGGAAAAAAGGAAACATTTTAGGGAACCAAATTTCACTTGTAAACTGATTGCGGAAGCAACCTGAATTGTAACGTATGACTTTTTGCCATTGAAACAATAAAAGTGTGAACACGTACGTTATTTTGACGAAATTAGATGCAGTACAACTCAAAAAGGTTGTACTGCATCGTGCAGTTTTTACCTTTTTGAAGATAATCGATAAGGAACATCCCACTGCAGTCCCAAAAGAGTTATAATCTTTCCGACCGAGTATATGAACTTTGCCTTTTTTGAAGCACTTGCACAATCCCAGTTCATTTTGGGTGTATAATGGGGTATGAGATTTCATCAACCAATGTAAAAGCTCTTTCAGATCATGTCTTTACTTTGCTAAATTGAAGGCTAAAATGCGTTCTTATTCATGGTCTAGAACTAAATATGGCACCCCTCTTGCAATTTTTTCACTCAATTCATTATGCAAAATCAAAACTATTGATCCTGATGTAATATGTAGAACCTCTTCTGTTTCATATAATTTTATTCATCTGGCATCGTATTATGTAGTTTTCTAACATTTCTGGAATACACACCTCTTTGGTCATCCACTGCGTTATTCATCAGTTATTTCTGTCACGTTTACGCTCAGATATCTACGGTTTTATGATTTGAATCGATGGAGGTTGATCTACGTAAACAAACAGCATTGATTTCATCGTTTGTTTTGGTCACCAATTTGGACGGTTATTTTTGAAGGATTGCCAATTTGAAAAACCAATAGTTTTTAATTAATACTGCA
>JAVIWB010000443.1:0-15629 GCA_031893035.1 Dermolepida albohirtum | reverse complement strand
ATTTAAAAAACGGAAAAATCAAAGTGTGGATTTTCGACGTTTTGATGACTCTATTTTATGTATTCGAACCCGCTGATTACGAAAAACGCATCGGGAATGCGCTAGCTCTTTCGGTTCTCGAGATATTCGCGAAAAACTAAATTTGGTGAAATCGAAAAAATTAAAATTGCGATTTTCGCCGTTTCGATGGTCCTATCGTACGTATTTTGATCTCCTGATTCAGAAACAACCCCTACTTGGCATCGTATCTCTTACGGTTCTCGAAAAAAATAAAGTTGCGATTTTCGCCGATTCGATGGTTCTATCTTATGTATTTTGATCTGCTGATTCAGAAAATGTACCTATTTGGCATCGTATCTCTTTCGGTTCTCGAGATATTCGCAAAAAACACTTTTGCAAGTTGCGAAAATCGCGAAAATTTTGGATTTTCGTTCAAATCGGCATGCTATCTCGCGAACCAAGGGCCTCTCGGCGACGGCGCGGACACTGCCGGATGCGTATTGACGTCCGGAATCGAATGCTTCAAACCGGAACCTGCTACGACGTCGCGTTCTCGAGTTATGACCGGAAAACCGAAAATTTTTGCGAAAATTCAAACTGCCACTGCGGCCAAACGGTTCGCTCTACAGCGATGCGCTTGTGCTCATTTTAATCCTTGTGAAGAGTACATTCATTGGTGAAAATTTTGTGGCGATAGGACGAAAAATGTGGGAGCTATGGCCGTTTGACGATTTTTGCGATTTTTTTGAACCTCAAGTGATGAAATTTAAAAAACGGAAAAATCAAAGTGTGGATTTTCGACGTTTTGATGACTCTATTTTATGTATTCGAACCCGCTGATTACGAAAAACGCATCGGGAATGCGCTAGCTCTTTCGGTTCTCGAGATATTCGCGAAAAACTAAATTTGGTGAAATCGAAAAAATTAAAATTGCGATTTTCGCCGTTTCGATGGTCCTATCGTACGTATTTTGATCTCCTGATTCAGAAACAACCCCTACTTGGCATCGTATCTCTTACGGTTCTCGAAAAAAATAAAGTTGCGATTTTCGCCGATTCGATGGTTTTATCTTATGTATTTTGATCTGCTGATTCAGAAAATGTACCTATTTGGCATCGTATCTCTTTCGGTTCTCGAGATATTCGCAAAAAACACTTTTGCAAGTTGCGAAAATCGCGAAAATTTTGGATTTTCGTTCAAATCGGCATGCTATCTCGCGAACCAAGGGCCTCTCGGCGACGGCGCGGACACTGCCGGATGCGTATTGACGTCCGGAATCGAATGCTTCAAACCGGAACCTGCTACGACGTCGCGTTCTCGAGTTATGACCGGAAAACCGAAAATTTTTGCGAAAATTCAAACTGCCACTGCGGCCAAACGGTTCGCTCTACAGCGATGCGCTTGTGCTCATTTTAATCCTTGTGAAGAGTACATTCATTGGTGAAAATTTTGTGGCGATAGGACGAAAAATGTGGAAGCTATGGCCGTTTGACGATTTTTGCGATTTTTTTGAACCTCAAGTGATGAAATTTAAAAAACGGAAAAATCAAAGTGTGGATTTTCGACGTTTTGATGACTCTATTTTATGTATTCGAACCCGCTGATTACGAAAAACGCATCGGGAATGCGCTAGCTCTTTCGGTTCTCGAGATATTCGCGAAAAACTAAATTTGGTGAAATCGAAAAAATTAAAATTGCGATTTTCGCCGTTTCGATGGTCCTATCGTACGTATTTTGATCTCCTGATTCAGAAACAACCCCTACTTGGCATCGTATCTCTTACGGTTCTCGAAAAAAATAAAGTTGCGATTTTCGCCGATTCGATGGTTCTATCTTATGTATTTTGATCTGCTGATTCAGAAAATGTACCTATTTGGCATCGTATCTCTTTCGGTTCTCGAGATATTCGCAAAAAACACTTTTGCAAGTTGCGAAAATCGCGAAAATTTTTGATTTTCGTTCAAATCGGCATGCTATCTCGCGAACCAAGGGCCTCTCGGCGACGGCGCGGACACTGCCGGATGCGTATTGACGTCCGGAATCGAATGCTTCAAACCGGAACCTGCTACGACGTCGCGTTCTCGAGTTATGACCGGAAAACCGAAAATTTTTGCGAAAATTCAAACTGCCACTGCGGCCAAACGGTTCGCTCTACAGCGATGCGCTTGTGCTCATTTTAATCCTTGTGAAGAGTACATTCATTGGTGAAAATTTTGTGGCGATAGGACGAAAAATGTGGAAGCTATGGCCGTTTGACGATTTTTGCGATTTTTTTGAACCTCAAGTGATGAAATTTAAAAAACGGAAAAATCAAAGTGTGGATTTTCGACGTTTTGATGACTCTATTTTATGTATTCGAACCCGCTGATTACGAAAAACGCATCGGGAATGCGCTAGCTCTTTCGGTTCTCGAGATATTCGCGAAAAACTAAATTTGGTGAAATCGAAAAAATTAAAATTGCGATTTTCGCCGTTTCGATGGTCCTATCGTACGTATTTTGATCTCCTGATTCAGAAACAACCCCTACTTGGCATCGTATCTCTTACGGTTCTCGAAAAAAATAAAGTTGCGATTTTCGCCGATTCGATGGTTCTATCTTATGTATTTTGATCTGCTGATTCAGAAAATGTACCTATTTGGCATCGTATCTCTTTCGGTTCTCGAGATATTCGCAAAAAACACTTTTGCAAGTTGCGAAAATCGCGAAAATTTTTGATTTTCGTTCAAATCGGCATGCTATCTCGCGAACCAAGGGCCTCTCGGCGACGGCGCGGACACTGCCGGATGCGTATTGACGTCCGGAATCGAATGCTTCAAACCGGAACCTGCTACGACGTCGCGTTCTCGAGTTATGACCGGAAAACCGAAAATTTTTGCGAAAATTCAAACTGCCACTGCGGCCAAACGGTTCGCTCTACAGCGATGCGCTTGTGCTCATTTTAATCCTTGTGAAGAGTACATTCATTGGTGAAAATTTTGTGGCGATAGGACGAAAAATGTGGAAGCTATGGCCGTTTGACGATTTTTGCGATTTTTTTGAACCTCAAGTGATGAAATTTAAAAAACGGAAAAATCAAAGTGTGGATTTTCGACGTTTTGATGACTCTATTTTATGTATTCGAACCCGCTGATTACGAAAAACGCATCGGGAATGCGCTAGCTCTTTCGGTTCTCGAGATATTCGCGAAAAACTAAATTTGGTGAAATCGAAAAAATTAAAATTGCGATTTTCGCCGTTTCGATGGTCCTATCGTACGTATTTTGATCTCCTGATTCAGAAACAACCCCTACTTGGCATCGTATCTCTTACGGTTCTCGAAAAAAATAAAGTTGCGATTTTCGCCGATTCGATGGTTCTATCTTATGTATTTTGATCTGCTGATTCAGAAAATGTACCTATTTGGCATCGTATCTCTTTCGGTTCTCGAGATATTCGCAAAAAACACTTTTGCAAGTTGCGAAAATCGCGAAAATTTTGGATTTTCGTTCAAATCGGCATGCTATCTCGCGAACCAAGGGCCTCTCGGCGACGGCGCGGACACTGCCGGATGCGTATTGACGTCCGGAATCGAATGCTTCAAACCGGAACCTGCTACGACGTCGCGTTCTCGAGTTATGACCGGAAAACCGAAAATTTTTGCGAAAATTCAAACTGCCACTGCGGCCAAACGGTTCGCTCTACAGCGATGCGCTTGTGCTCATTTTAATCCTTGTGAAGAGTACATTCATTGGTGAAAATTTTGTGGCGATAGGACGAAAAATGTGGAAGCTATGGCCGTTTGACGATTTTTGCGATTTTTTTGAACCTCAAGTGATGAAATTTAAAAAACGGAAAAATCAAAGTGTGGATTTTCGACGTTTTGATGACTCTATTTTATGTATTCGAACCCGCTGATTACGAAAAACGCATCGGGAATGCGCTAGCTCTTTCGGTTCTCGAGATATTCGCGAAAAACTAAATTTGGTGAAATCGAAAAAATTAAAATTGCGATTTTCGCCGTTTCGATGGTCCTATCGTACGTATTTTGATCTCCTGATTCAGAAACAACCCCTACTTGGCATCGTATCTCTTACGGTTCTCGAAAAAAATAAAGTTGCGATTTTCGCCGATTCGATGGTTCTATCTTATGTATTTTGATCTGCTGATTCAGAAAATGTACCTATTTGGCATCGTATCTCTTTCGGTTCTCGAGATATTCGCAAAAAACACTTTTGCAAGTTGCGAAAATCGCGAAAATTTTGGATTTTCGTTCAAATCGGCATGCTATCTCGCGAACCAAGGGCCTCTCGGCGACGGCGCGGACACTGCCGGATGCGTATTGACGTCCGGAATCGAATGCTTCAAACCGGAACCTGCTACGACGTCGCGTTCTCGAGTTATGACCGGAAAACCGAAAATTTTTGCGAAAATTCAAACTGCCACTGCGGCCAAACGGTTCGCTCTACAGCGATGCGCTTGTGCTCATTTTAATCCTTGTGAAGAGTACATTCATTGGTGAAAATTTTGTGGCGATAGGACGAAAAATGTGGAAGCTATGGCCGTTTGACGATTTTTGCGATTTTTTTGAACCTCAAGTGATGAAATTTAAAAAACGGAAAAATCAAAGTGTGGATTTTCGACGTTTTGATGACCCTATTTCATGTATTCGAACCCGCTGATTACGAAAAACGCATCGGGAATGCGCTAGCTCTTTCGGTTCTCGAGATATTCGCGAAAAACTAAATTTGGTGAAATCGAAAAAATTAAAATTGCGATTTTCGCCGTTTCGATGGTCCTATCGTACGTATTTTGATCTCCTGATTCAGAAACAACCCCTACTTGGCATCGTATCTCTTACGGTTCTCGAAAAAAATAAAGTTGCGATTTTCGCCGATTCGATGGTTCTATCTTATGTATTTTGATCTGCTGATTCAGAAAATGTACCTATTTGGCATCGTATCTCTTTCGGTTCTCGAGATATTCGCAAAAAACACTTTTGCAAGTTGCGAAAATCGCGAAAATTTTGGATTTCGTTCAAATCGGCATGCTATCTCGCGAACCAAGGGCCTCTCGGCGACGGCGCGGACACTGCCGGATGCGTATTGACGTCCGGAATCGAATGCTTCAAACCGGAACCTGCTACGACGTCGCGTTCTCGAGTTATGACCGGAAAACCGAAAATTTTTGCGAAAATTCAAACTGCCACTGCGGCCAAACGGTTCGCTCTACAGCGATGCGCTTGTGCTCATTTTAATCCTTGTGAAGAGTACATTCATTGGTGAAAATTTTGTGGCGATAGGACGAAAAATGTGGAAGCTATGGCCGTTTGACGATTTTTGCGATTTTTTTGAACCTCAAGTGATGAAATTTAAAAAACGGAAAAATCAAAGTGTGGATTTTCGACGTTTTGATGACTCTATTTTATGTATTCGAACCCGCTGATTACGAAAAACGCATCGGGAATGCGCTAGCTCTTTCGGTTCTCGAGATATTCGCGAAAAACTAAATTTGGTGAAATCGAAAAAATTAAAATTGCGATTTTCGCCGTTTCGATGGTCCTATCGTACGTATTTTGATCTCCTGATTCAGAAACAACCCCTACTTGGCATCGTATCTCTTACGGTTCTCGAAAAAAATAAAGTTGCGATTTTCGCCGATTCGATGGTTCTATCTTATGTATTTTGATCTGCTGATTCAGAAAATGTACCTATTTGGCATCGTATCTCTTTCGGTTCTCGAGATATTCGCAAAAAACACTTTTGCAAGTTGCGAAAATCGCGAAAATTTTGGATTTTCGTTCAAATCGGCATGCTATCTCGCGAACCAAGGGCCTCTCGGCGACGGCGCGGACACTGCCGGATGCGTATTGACGTCCGGAATCGAATGCTTCAAACCGGAACCTGCTACGACGTCGCGTTCTCGAGTTATGACCGGAAAACCGAAAATTTTTGCGAAAATTCAAACTGCCACTGCGGCCAAACGGTTCGCTCTACAGCGATGCGCTTGTGCTCATTTTAATCCTTGTGAAGAGTACATTCATTGGTGAAAATTTTGTGGCGATAGGACGAAAAATGTGGAAGCTATGGCCGTTTGACGATTTTTGCGATTTTTTTGAACCTCAAGTGATGAAATTTAAAAAACGGAAAAATTAAAATTGCGATTTTCGCCGTTTCGATGGTCCTATCGTACGTATTTTGATCTCCTGATTCAGAAACAACCCCTACTTGGCATCGTATCTCTTACGGTTCTCGAAAAAAATAAAGTTGCGATTTTCGCCGATTCGATGGTTCTATCTTATGTATTTTGATCTGCTGATTCAGAAAATGTACCTATTTGGCATCGTATCTCTTTCGGTTCTCGAGATATTCGCAAAAAACACTTTTGCAAGTTGCGAAAATCGCGAAAATTTTGGATTTTCGTTCAAATCGGCATGCTATCTCGCGAACCAAGGGCCTCTCGGCGACGGCGCGGACACTGCCGGATGCGTATTGACGTCCGGAATCGAATGCTTCAAACCGGAACCTGCTACGACGTCGCGTTCTCGAGTTATGACCGGAAAACCGAAAATTTTTGCGAAAATTCAAACTGCCACTGCGGCCAAACGGTTCGCTCTACAGCGATGCGCTTGTGCTCATTTTAATCCTTGTGAAGAGTACATTCATTGGTGAAAATTTTGTGGCGATAGGACGAAAAATGTGGAAGCTATGGCCGTTTGACGATTTTTGCGATTTTTTTGAACCTCAAGTGATGAAATTTAAAAAACGGAAAAATCAAAGTGTGGATTTTCGACGTTTTGATGACTCTATTTTATGTATTCGAACCCGCTGATTACGAAAAACGCATCGGGAATGCGCTAGCTCTTTCGGTTCTCGAGATATTCGCGAAAAACTAAATTTGGTGAAATCGAAAAAATTAAAATTGCGATTTTCGCCGTTTCGATGGTCCTATCGTACGTATTTTGATCTCCTGATTCAGAAACAACCCCTACTTGGCATCGTATCTCTTACGGTTCTCGAAAAAAATAAAGTTGCGATTTTCGCCGATTCGATGGTTCTATCTTATGTATTTTGATCTGCTGATTCAGAAAATGTACCTATTTGGCATCGTATCTCTTTCGGTTCTCGAGATATTCGCAAAAAACACTTTTGCAAGTTGCGAAAATCGCGAAAATTTTGGATTTTCGTTCAAATCGGCATGCTATCTCGCGAACCAAGGGCCTCTCGGCGACGGCGCGGACACTGCCGGATGCGTATTGACGTCCGGAATCGAATGCTTCAAACCGGAACCTGCTACGACGTCGCGTTCTCGAGTTATGACCGGAAAACCGAAAATTTTTGCGAAAATTCAAACTGCCACTGCGGCCAAACGGTTCGCTCTACAGCGATGCGCTTGTGCTCATTTTAATCCTTGTGAAGAGTACATTCATTGGTGAAAATTTTGTGGCGATAGGACGAAAAATGTGGAAGCTATGGCCGTTTGACGATTTTTGCGATTTTTTTTGAACCTCAAGTGATGAAATTTAAAAAACGGAAAAATCAAAGTGTGGATTTTCGACGTTTTGATGACTCTATTTTATGTATTCGAACCCGCTGATTACGAAAAACGCATCGGGAATGCGCTAGCTCTTTCGGTTCTCGAGATATTCGCGAAAAACTAAATTTGGTGAAATCGAAAAAATTAAAATTGCGATTTTCGCCGTTTCGATGGTCCTATCGTACGTATTTTGATCTCCTGATTCAGAAACAACCCCTACTTGGCATCGTATCTCTTACGGTTCTCGAAAAAAATAAAGTTGCGATTTTCGCCGATTCGATGGTTCTATCTTATGTATTTTGATCTGCTGATTCAGAAAATGTACCTATTTGGCATCGTATCTCTTTCGGTTCTCGAGATATTCGCAAAAAACACTTTTGCAAGTTGCGAAAATCGCGAAAATTTTGGATTTTCGTTCAAATCGGCATGCTATCTCGCGAACCAAGGGCCTCTCGGCGACGGCGCGGACACTGCCGGATGCGTATTGACGTCCGGAATCGAATGCTTCAAACCGGAACCTGCTACGACGTCGCGTTCTCGAGTTATGACCGGAAAACCGAAAATTTTTGCGAAAATTCAAACTGCCACTGCGGCCAAACGGTTCGCTCTACAGCGATGCGCTTGTGCTCATTTTAATCCTTGTGAAGAGTACATTCATTGGTGAAAATTTTGTGGCGATAGGACGAAAAATGTGGAAGCTATGGCCGTTTGACGATTTTTGCGATTTTTTTGAACCTCAAGTGATGAAATTTAAAAAACGGAAAAATCAAAGTGTGGATTTTCGACGTTTTGATGACTCTATTTTATGTATTCGAACCCGCTGATTACGAAAAACGCATCGGGAATGCGCTAGCTCTTTCGGTTCTCGAGATATTCGCGAAAAACTAAATTTGGTGAAATCGAAAAAATTAAAATTGCGATTTTCGCCGTTTCGATGGTCCTATCGTACGTATTTTGATCTCCTGATTCAGAAACAACCCCTACTTGGCATCGTATCTCTTACGGTTCTCGAAAAAAATAAAGTTGCGATTTTCGCCGATTCGATGGTTCTATCTTATGTATTTTGATCTGCTGATTCAGAAAATGTACCTATTTGGCATCGTATCTCTTTCGGTTCTCGAGATATTCGCAAAAAACACTTTTGCAAGTTGCGAAAATCGCGAAAATTTTGGATTTTCGTTCAAATCGGCATGCTATCTCGCGAACCAAGGGCCTCTCGGCGACGGCGCGGACACTGCCGGATGCGTATTGACGTCCGGAATCGAATGCTTCAAACCGGAACCTGCTACGACGTCGCGTTCTCGAGTTATGACCGGAAAACCGAAAATTTTTGCGAAAATTCAAACTGCCACTGCGGCCAAACGGTTCGCTCTACAGCGATGCGCTTGTGCTCATTTTAATCCTTGTGAAGAGTACATTCATTGGTGAAAATTTTGTGGCGATGGGACGAAAAATGTGGAAGCTATGGCCGTTTGACGATTTTTGCGATTTTTTTGAACCTCAAGTGATGAAATTTAAAAAACGGAAAAATCAAAGTGTGGATTTTCGACGTTTTGATGACTCTATTTTATGTATTCGAACCCGCTGATTACGAAAAACGCATCGGGAATGCGCTAGCTCTTTCGGTTCTCGAGATATTCGCGAAAAACTAAATTTGGTGAAGTCGAAAAAATTAAAATTGCGATTTTCGCCGTTTCGATGGTCCTATCGTACGTATTTTGATCTCCTGATTCAGAAACAACCCCTACTTGGCATCGTATCTCTTACGGTTCTCGAAAAAAATAAAGTTGCGATTTTCGCCGATTCGATGGTTCTATCTTATGTATTTTGATCTGCTGATTCAGAAAATGTACCTATTTGGCATCGTATCTCTTTCGGTTCTCGAGATATTCGCAAAAAACACTTTTGCAAGTTGCGAAAATCGCGAAAATTTTGGATTTTCGTTCAAATCGGCATGCTATCTCGCGAACC
The DNA here is from genome assembly GCA_031893035.1 of Dermolepida albohirtum. Lineage (NCBI taxonomy): Eukaryota > Metazoa > Arthropoda > Insecta > Coleoptera > Scarabaeidae > Dermolepida > Dermolepida albohirtum. The sequence continues at coordinate 6,144 of JAVIWB010000443.1, read as the reverse complement.
AAGGGCCTCTCGGCGACGGCGCGGACACTGCCGGATGCGTATTGACGTCCGGAATCGAATGCTTCAAACCGGAACCTGCTACGACGTCGCGTTCTCGAGTTATGACCGGAAAACCGAAAATTTTTGCGAAAATTCAAACTGCCACTGCGGCCAAACGGTTCGCTCTACAGCGATGCGCTTGTGCTCATTTTAATCCTTGTGAAGAGTACATTCATTGGTGAAAATTTTGTGGCGATGGGACGAAAAATGTGGAAGCTATGGCCGTTTGACGATTTTTGCGATTTTTTTGAACCTCAAGTGATGAAATTTAAAAAACGGAAAAATCAAAGTGTGGATTTTCGACGTTTTGATGACTCTATTTTATGTATTCGAACCCGCTGATTACGAAAAACGCATCGGGAATGCGCTAGCTCTTTCGGTTCTCGAGATATTCGCGAAAAACTAAATTTGGTGAAGTCGAAAAAATTAAAATTGCGATTTTCGCCGTTTCGATGGTCCTATCGTACGTATTTTGATCTCCTGATTCAGAAACAACCCCTACTTGGCATCGTATCTCTTACGGTTCTCGAAAAAAATAAAGTTGCGATTTTCGCCGATTCGATGGTTCTATCTTATGTATTTTGATCTGCTGATTCAGAAAATGTACCTATTTGGCATCGTATCTCTTTCGGTTCTCGAGATATTCGCAAAAAACACTTTTGCAAGTTGCGAAAATCGCGAAAATTTTGGATTTTCGTTCAAATCGGCATGCTATCTCGCGAACCAAGGGCCTCTCGGCGACGGCGCGGACACTGCCGGATGCGTATTGACGTCCGGAATCGAATGCTTCAAACCGGAACCTGCTACGACGTCGCGTTCTCGAGTTATGACCGGAAAACCGAAAATTTTTGCGAAAATTCAAACTGCCACTGCGGCCAAACGGTTCGCTCTACAGCGATGCGCTTGTGCTCATTTTAATCCTTGTGAAGAGTACATTCATTGGTGAAAATTTTGTGGCGATGGGACGAAAAATGTGGAAGCTATGGCCGTTTGACGATTTTTGCGATTTTTTTGAACCTCAAGTGATGAAATTTAAAAAACGGAAAAATCAAAGTGTGGATTTTCGACGTTTTGATGACTCTATTTTATGTATTCGAACCCGCTGATTACGAAAAACGCATCGGGAATGCGCTAGCTCTTTCGGTTCTCGAGATATTCGCGAAAAACTAAATTTGGTGAAGTCGAAAAAATTAAAATTGCGATTTTCGCCGTTTCGATGGTCCTATCGTACGTATTTTGATCTCCTGATTCAGAAACAACCCCTACTTGGCATCGTATCTCTTACGGTTCTCGAAAAAAATAAAGTTGCGATTTTCGCCGATTCGATGGTTCTATCTTATGTATTTTGATCTGCTGATTCAGAAAATGTACCTATTTGGCATCGTATCTCTTTCGGTTCTCGAGATATTCGCAAAAAACACTTTTGCAAGTTGCGAAAATCGCGAAAATTTTGGATTTTCGTTCAAATCGGCATGCTATCTCGCGAACCAAGGGCCTCTCGGCGACGGCGCGGACACTGCCGGATGCGTATTGACGTCCGGAATCGAATGCTTCAAACCGGAACCTGCTACGACGTCGCGTTCTCGAGTTATGACCGGAAAACCGAAAATTTTTGCGAAAATTCAAACTGCCACTGCGGCCAAACGGTTCGCTCTACAGCGATGCGCTTGTGCTCATTTTAATCCTTGTGAAGAGTACATTCATTGGTGAAAATTTTGTGGCGATGGGACGAAAAATGTGGAAGCTATGGCCGTTTGACGATTTTTGCGATTTTTTTGAACCTCAAGTGATGAAATTTAAAAAACGGAAAAATCAAAGTGTGGATTTTCGACGTTTTGATGACTCTATTTTATGTATTCGAACCCGCTGATTACGAAAAACGCATCGGGAATGCGCTAGCTCTTTCGGTTCTCGAGATATTCGCGAAAAACTAAATTTGGTGAAGTCGAAAAAATTAAAATTGCGATTTTCGCCGTTTCGATGGTCCTATCGTACGTATTTTGATCTCCTGATTCAGAAACAACCCCTACTTGGCATCGTATCTCTTACGGTTCTCGAAAAAAATAAAGTTGCGATTTTCGCCGATTCGATGGTTCTATCTTATGTATTTTGATCTGCTGATTCAGAAAATGTACCTATTTGGCATCGTATCTCTTTCGGTTCTCGAGATATTCGCAAAAAACACTTTTGCAAGTTGCGAAAATCGCGAAAATTTTGGATTTTCGTTCAAATCGGCATGCTATCTCGCGAACCAAGGGCCTCTCGGCGACGGCGCGGACACTGCCGGATGCGTATTGACGTCCGGAATCGAATGCTTCAAACCGGAACCTGCTACGACGTCGCGTTCTCGAGTTATGACCGGAAAACCGAAAATTTTTGCGAAAATTCAAACTGCCACTGCGGCCAAACGGTTCGCTCTACAGCGATGCGCTTGTGCTCATTTTAATCCTTGTGAAGAGTACATTCATTGGTGAAAATTTTGTGGCGATGGGACGAAAAATGTGGAAGCTATGGCCGTTTGACGATTTTTGCGATTTTTTTGAACCTCAAGTGATGAAATTTAAAAAACGGAAAAATCAAAGTGTGGATTTTCGACGTTTTGATGACTCTATTTTATGTATTCGAACCCGCTGATTACGAAAAACGCATCGGGAATGCGCTAGCTCTTTCGGTTCTCGAGATATTCGCGAAAAACTAAATTTGGTGAAGTCGAAAAAATTAAAATTGCGATTTTCGCCGTTTCGATGGTCCTATCGTACGTATTTTGATCTCCTGATTCAGAAACAACCCCTACTTGGCATCGTATCTCTTACGGTTCTCGAAAAAAATAAAGTTGCGATTTTCGCCGATTCGATGGTTCTATCTTATGTATTTTGATCTGCTGATTCAGAAAATGTACCTATTTGGCATCGTATCTCTTTCGGTTCTCGAGATATTCGCAAAAAACACTTTTGCAAGTTGCGAAAATCGCGAAAATTTTGGATTTTCGTTCAAATCGGCATGCTATCTCGCGAACCAAGGGCCTCTCGGCGACGGCGCGGACACTGCCGGATGCGTATTGACGTCCGGAATCGAATGCTTCAAACCGGAACCTGCTACGACGTCGCGTTCTCGAGTTATGACCGGAAAACCGAAAATTTTTGCGAAAATTCAAACTGCCACTGCGGCCAAACGGTTCGCTCTACAGCGATGCGCTTGTGCTCATTTTAATCCTTGTGAAGAGTACATTCATTGGTGAAAATTTTGTGGCGATGGGACGAAAAATGTGGAAGCTATGGCCGTTTGACGATTTTTGCGATTTTTTTGAACCTCAAGTGATGAAATTTAAAAAACGGAAAAATCAAAGTGTGGATTTTCGACGTTTTGATGACTCTATTTTATGTATTCGAACCCGCTGATTACGAAAAACGCATCGGGAATGCGCTAGCTCTTTCGGTTCTCGAGATATTCGCGAAAAACTAAATTTGGTGAAGTCGAAAAAATTAAAATTGCGATTTTCGCCGTTTCGATGGTCCTATCGTACGTATTTTGATCTCCTGATTCAGAAACAACCCCTACTTGGCATCGTATCTCTTACGGTTCTCGAAAAAAATAAAGTTGCGATTTTCGCCGATTCGATGGTTCTATCTTATGTATTTTGATCTGCTGATTCAGAAAATGTACCTATTTGGCATCGTATCTCTTTCGGTTCTCGAGATATTCGCAAAAAACACTTTTGCAAGTTGCGAAAATCGCGAAAATTTTGGATTTTCGTTCAAATCGGCATGCTATCTCGCGAACCAAGGGCCTCTCGGCGACGGCGCGGACACTGCCGGATGCGTATTGACGTCCGGAATCGAATGCTTCAAACCGGAACCTGCTACGACGTCGCGTTCTCGAGTTATGACCGGAAAACCGAAAATTTTTGCGAAAATTCAAACTGCCACTGCGGCCAAACGGTTCGCTCTACAGCGATGCGCTTGTGCTCATTTTAATCCTTGTGAAGAGTACATTCATTGGTGAAAATTTTGTGGCGATGGGACGAAAAATGTGGAAGCTATGGCCGTTTGACGATTTTTGCGATTTTTTTGAACCTCAAGTGATGAAATTTAAAAAACGGAAAAATCAAAGTGTGGATTTTCGACGTTTTGATGACTCTATTTTATGTATTCGAACCCGCTGATTACGAAAAACGCATCGGGAATGCGCTAGCTCTTTCGGTTCTCGAGATATTCGCGAAAAACTAAATTTGGTGAAGTCGAAAAAATTAAAATTGCGATTTTCGCCGTTTCGATGGTCCTATCGTACGTATTTTGATCTCCTGATTCAGAAACAACCCCTACTTGGCATCGTATCTCTTACGGTTCTCGAAAAAAATAAAGTTGCGATTTTCGCCGATTCGATGGTTCTATCTTATGTATTTTGATCTGCTGATTCAGAAAATGTACCTATTTGGCATCGTATCTCTTTCGGTTCTCGAGATATTCGCAAAAAACACTTTTGCAAGTTGCGAAAATCGCGAAAATTTTGGATTTTCGTTCAAATCGGCATGCTATCTCGCGAACCAAGGGCCTCTCGGCGACGGCGCGGACACTGCCGGATGCGTATTGACGTCCGGAATCGAATGCTTCAAACCGGAACCTGCTACGACGTCGCGTTCTCGAGTTATGACCGGAAAACCGAAAATTTTTGCGAAAATTCAAACTGCCACTGCGGCCAAACGGTTCGCTCTACAGCGATGCGCTTGTGCTCATTTTAATCCTTGTGAAGAGTACATTCATTGGTGAAAATTTTGTGGCGATGGGACGAAAAATGTGGAAGCTATGGCCGTTTGACGATTTTTGCGATTTTTTTGAACCTCAAGTGATGAAATTTAAAAAACGGAAAAATCAAAGTGTGGATTTTCGACGTTTTGATGACTCTATTTTATGTATTCGAACCCGCTGATTACGAAAAACGCATCGGGAATGCGCTAGCTCTTTCGGTTCTCGAGATATTCGCGAAAAACTAAATTTGGTGAAGTCGAAAAAATTAAAATTGCGATTTTCGCCGTTTCGATGGTCCTATCGTACGTATTTTGATCTCCTGATTCAGAAACAACCCCTACTTGGCATCGTATCTCTTACGGTTCTCGAAAAAAATAAAGTTGCGATTTTCGCCGATTCGATGGTTCTATCTTATGTATTTTGATCTGCTGATTCAGAAAATGTACCTATTTGGCATCGTATCTCTTTCGGTTCTCGAGATATTCGCAAAAAACACTTTTGCAAGTTGCGAAAATCGCGAAAATTTTGGATTTTCGTTCAAATCGGCATGCTATCTCGCGAACCAAGGGCCTCTCGGCGACGGCGCGGACACTGCCGGATGCGTATTGACGTCCGGAATCGAATGCTTCAAACCGGAACCTGCTACGACGTCGCGTTCTCGAGTTATGACCGGAAAACCGAAAATTTTTGCGAAAATTCAAACTGCCACTGCGGCCAAACGGTTCGCTCTACAGCGATGCGCTTGTGCTCATTTTAATCCTTGTGAAGAGTACATTCATTGGTGAAAATTTTGTGGCGATGGGACGAAAAATGTGGAAGCTATGGCCGTTTGACGATTTTTGCGATTTTTTTGAGCCTCAAGCGATGAAATTTAAAAAACGGAAAAATCAAAGTGTGGATTTTCGACGTTTTGATACCTCTATTTTATGTATTCGAACCCGCTGATTACGAAAAACGCATCGGAAAAACGCTCTAGCTTTTTCGGTTCTCGAGATATTCGCGAAAAACTAAATTTGGTGAAATCGAAAAAATTAAAATTGCGATTTTCGCCGTTTCGATGGTCCTATCGTATGTATTTTGATCTCCTGATTCAGAAACAACCCCTACTTGGCATCGTATCTCTTACGGTTCTCGAAAAAAATAAAGTTGCGATTTTCGCCGATTCGATGGTTCTATCTTATGTATTTTGATCTGCTGATTCAGAAAATGTACCTATTTGGCATCGTATCTCTTTTGGTTCTCGAGATATTCGCAAAAAACACTTTTGCAAGTCGCGAAAATCGCGAAAATTTTGGATTTTCGTTCAAATCGGCATGTTATCTCGCAAACCAAGGGCCCTCTCGGCGACGGCGCGGACACT
>JAVIWB010000442.1:0-15373 GCA_031893035.1 Dermolepida albohirtum | reverse complement strand
GTACGTAAGTGATTTATTTTTGTATAAAATGTATCAAAATGATTGAAAGCCTACTCTTGGTCTAATTTTTAAGCAAGTTGGTAGTATTGCAACTACTACCGCATTTTAAATTATTATTTAGTACCGAAGTTTTTCAATATTCATGAATAACTTTCAAGCCAAACACAGATATTTCATAATATACAAGAGAACGACATTTGTCAAAAATTTTGTTTATTTCAAGAACATAGGTTACAAGTTTAAATCTTTCACTGTATGTATCATCTTATCCCTCCCTCTCCCCCGTGATTCAATAGTAAAACTATAGCCAATTTAAAACTAAAACAGTATTACCATAATAAATATTCTTTTGTTGCCTTCATTATTATGCAGAATTTAAAAGATTTCGAGTTTCTGTGAGCTACAAGTAGTCCCTTATGGAACATTGGGCACTCTATTAAAGAAAATCTTTGTCAGTTAGTCCTTTTTTTACTCAAAGCAGGCCACTTTACGAATACCAGGTGTAATAATGCATGGCGACTTGAGAGAACTAATAACCCGCAGGAAATTTTTGATTCATTTTCACATTATCGTTCCATTGTCCCCTTTTTTACGTATCATAGAGGTTTCTATAGATCTGGATTAACCTAGTTTATGCATTTTTTCCGAATTCACTTCGGGTTCGAAGCATATTGAAATTTATTCTGTACAACAAGCAAAAACAATTAGTTAGATTAGATATTTAGAATATTTTGTAGAAGACTTTTGCCCTGCAAATACCTTTTCTTCTTCTTAGTAAAATCATTCCATGTTTACATAAAAAATCTTAGTACGAAAAGTTACATTTAGCACATTCTTCAGTACTTTCAAAAGAAATTCATTTGCGCATTATTTTTCTGAGGTGCGCACTATTCCTTCTCTTACCTACGATCCCATTTCCAATATTCTTATAGATTTCCAAATTTTCTGGATTAAATCAATTAATGTGGAAACCCTGATACAAATTATGAATTCTTTTTCGAATACATTCTCTTCAAATGATGATATTATTCCTAGCTTCATTATTAAAGATGCTCGTTATTTGTTCGCTCTTCCAATGCAAAAGATTGTCAACCTTGATATTACCACCTCTGTCTTTCCTTCCACGTGGAAACGTACTAGAATCGTTTCAGTTTTTACGAAGGGTAATAAATCTGGTTTCTCCACTTATCGGCCTCTAGCACTTCTGCCTAACCTTTCTAAGACATTTGAGCAATTCCATATTTTGTTACATTTGTTTCTATATTTCAGAACATACGTCAGAACGGCTTCGGTCCTGGAGATCTACTGTGATTAATCTGGTTTGCTTTATGAAGTTTACCTGTGAAATTATGGACAATCAGAGTCAGGTTGACTGTGAATATACTGAATTTTCTCGTGGATTCGGCACAATAGATAATTGTATATTACTATATAAATTATCTCCTTATGGTTTCGCTCCTTTGCCTCCCTAAGTTAATAAAGAGTTTTCCAATAAGGACTTGACAACTTTTTTTCAAAATAAAATGCAGACCATTTGAGATATTTCAAAAACTTTATTATCGGGTTGAAGTACAATCAAAACATTTATGAATGGAACTCGACTTCGTTCACATGGCCACCGCGGGCACGTTTGCAGCGGTCGATTCGTTGGACCCAATTTTCGATGACTCGGCCACACAATTCGGCCGAAACGGCTGCTATTTCGCGTTCAATGTTGGCTCTGATCTCTTCCAACGTTGTCGGCTTGTTGGCATAGACCAATGACTTGACGTAGCCCCAAAGAAAAAAGTCTAGAGGCGTTAAATCGCACGAACGAGGCGGCCAATCGACTGGTCCATTTCTTGAGATAACACGCTCATCAAACTTACTCTTCAATAAATCGATTGTAACGTGTGCTGTGTGGCTTGTGGCACCGTCCTGCTGAAACCACATGTTGTCCAAGTCCATATCTTCCAATTCGGGTCAAAAATAATCGGTAATCATGGCGCGATAACGATTACCATTCACAGTAACGTGACGATCATTATCGTCAACGAAAAAATATGGCCCTATGACGCCGCCGGCATGCAAACCGCACCAAACAGTTATTTTTTGCGGATGAAGTGGTGTTTCATGAAACACATGTGGATTTTCACCCGACCAATAACGCATATTTTGCTTATTGACGAACCCATTGAGCCAAAAATGAGCTTCGTCACTGAAAATGATTTTGCGATGAAATTGATCATCTTGGCGCATCTTTTCCAGAGCCCAATCGGAGAACGTACATCGCTTCAAATGGTCCATCGGCTTCAATTCTTGAGTCAGCTTGATCTTGTATGGGTGTAAACCAAGATCCTTACGCAAAATTCGCCATAAAGTGGTCTGGGCGATGCCCAACTCTTGAGAACGCCGTGGAATTGACTGATTTGGATCATTTGCTACGGACGTTTCAACGGCAGCGATATTTTCGACACTTCGACCAACCCGTTGTCTCACTGGCACGGCAACATCACACAACGAATATGTAGACTCAAATTTTTGCACTAAACTTGTTACTGCCTGTCTACTAGGCGAGAATTACGACCGAAAATCGGAGTTAACGCTCTTAAAGTAGCGGTCACCGACTCCGAATTTCTGTAGTAAATTTTTATAATTTGCAGACGTTGTTCGTTCGTGTACTTTACCATGATGAAAATGTTAAGTTTACTGAATAAATTGACAGTGACAGTTCTATGATTAGTGAAAGGGTGCGTTCACAAATTTAATTAAAAGTTGTCAAGTCCCTATTGGAAAACCCTTTACAATCCTATCTTGAGAACCGAGTTAATTATATCTTTTACAATGGATTCAGTTCAACAACATTTGCTTCGTCATCTGGTGTTCCCCAGGGTTCAAACCAAGGCCCACTATTATTTTGACTTTTCACTGAACTTGCCTTCTCTTATCTTGCGTTATGCGTTATGCCGATGACTTCTTCAGCTTGGTGTAAATCTAATCACCTTTGTGAGAACATCGATAAATGTTTCGTTGTCATTTACCCGCAAGTTAACTCTTTTTCTTTCATATTCCATAGATGGATACATATTTATGAAAATCGATCCTCTCAAGGACCTCGGTATTTTCTTGATTTGTTAATGAAGGTAATTTTGACGGAGCCTGTGGTTGATTAACTTAATCACCGAAGGTTGATATATAACCCCTTTCCACATTAATTTTCATATTCTGTGTACGTATTTCGACAACAAAGTTGTCATCATCAGTAGATAATTAAACAGCATAGAAGAGGTTTTCTTTGTGTAGTGTTGCTAACACGTGCATTTTACCAGACGTGTATTTGCTTTTAAAACTTATCTTTGTAGATGCATCAAATATTTATTTTTCACAAATACGTGATATCAGGAAGAGGATTTACCGAATTCATTCTAAATTTATGGTTTACAACAGAGAACTATCTTAAAAAATGAAGTGTACAAAAACTTTTGTGGCATTCGATTTAGCAAATCCTTCTGTAGTTTAAATGTTTTCATATTGTTGTTAGAGGTTTTTAGAGTTTTTCAACGTTGTTAAATCGAAGTAAATATGCTGTATCACAGTTGGATGTTCACATTTGATTATATTCAACAGTTACGGAGTATACAAACACTTTTGTGACTGACTGTATATGTGCGCGTGTACTTCTACATTTATATAATTCTAAGATTTGATGTTAAAATCTAATGCAATATTCTTTTACGTTATGTTATGGATATTACTGGAGAATTAGTACGTTATTCAACTCGATTATTTGTGTTAGACATGGCGTGTAATAAGTATTGTATTTCAGTGTAATGCGCGAATCGAACACCTATTTTCTGTTATGCGGTTTTCTTGCAAGTTACGCAATTTACGTGTAACTATTAAATAATTTCCGTACGTTGTATATACGTTCTATCATGAAACGCTGCAGAAAAAATGCACAAACATGTGGCAACGATTAGCGAAACTGTGTAAATATTTATCGAATACGAAAAAGGAGATAAGAAAATGTAGTTTTATCTTAATTGGTTGTAATATCTTTGCCGTCGGCGTTGTGAATGGACTAATAATTATAGTGAATGTGGAATTCTTTTCATCTTTAGACAAAATGCAGTTTTTTAACTGTCGTATTGTTAAGAAATTGTTATCAGTCATACAGTTTCAAGGAAGTTTTATCAAATTTTTTATAAAAGTCTAGTGAACGTGTTTACATAAATATTTTATTATGCAATTTACGGGTTTCCAACAATTTCCAACAATTTTGTTTAAAAGTTTCAGATGCACATTCAGAGGAAAGTTTAAATAAAATTTTCTACTTTAATTTAAAATATTATTTTGGTATGATTTTATTACATACAATATAAGTCGGTACATACAAAAATATGAATTTTTTCTTAATTGGTAAGATAAAAATGCATTTTGGGAGGTTTCGATGTTGAGATCGTGTCATTATTTTTGTTAGTGTTGTGGTTTTATGATAGATACCAGAAAAAGGTTTACGATGTACACGAAAATATACCTGTCGAATTCATGTAGAATTATCCTTATACTATGTAACCAAAGCATTGGCAGTCCTAACATATCTATGATTCATAACTAGAGTTGGGATGTCTTCCCGCGGGCCAGGTTCGTAAAGAGTACGCAACGCCCCGACCAGTGTGCTGTAATAAAACAAATAAAGTGTTAGAACCAAGCGAATTTTTATATAAGGCGAACGTATAATTATTAAGTATGACGGACGTGTGTAAGGGAAAACGAGAGCAATTGGTTGATGCAGTACGAAAGTTCATCAATGAAATTCCCGATTTATATTGTAAAGGCGCTAAGATATAGTTTGCGAAAAACCATTGATATCAGGCTGCCTCCGGGCTAGAACCACGTTACTGGTATAAACGTCGGCACTTGCACCAGTGATACGGTTCCAGCCCGGAAGCCTAGAAGAAGATAGTATTAAAGTATTAATTTTAATCGTTTACTTTTCTTTGCAACTTGGTACCAGAAAATAGGTTAAATTTCTGGGTTGCTGAGTTAAGATTGTGTTGTGTATTTCAGAGATCTTGAAATTATCAAACTGGTTTGTTTATATATATATGGGATGATGTATATAGTACTGATGATACTGACCATGCGTTCGAGTTGTTCTTGAATACATATACCTGGTATTTGGATATAGCCTGCCCCCTCAAAACTAAAATAAATAGAAAACCAAGTAGAAAAACCTGGATAACGCCAGATATTATCAACGAGGGGAGATTACTCAAGGAGCTTTTTGGGAAATGAAGGAAAAAAATTCTACTACGTTGCATCAAAACTACAAGGAAAGGAAACGACAATACAAACTAAAGATTAACAACATGAAAGTAGCGTTCAACTCTAAAAGGATCACTAATGCAAACAACAAATCTCGTGAGATTTGGAATATAGTAAACCAGGAAACTGGAAGGAAAACACTTAAGAACGTTCAATTGAAAAATAGGCACGGTGACGTTATGTCTGATGAATCTGCTGCGCGGATGTTTGGACGATATTTCAGTGAGTCTGCGAGCAAAAAGGTTATAAATTATTTCAAAAATGTTATGTCTGATGAATGTACTGTTTGGGGCAGCGGGGGTACTTCGTCGTTGTTTTTTCCTCAAATATGTAGTGATGAAATAATAGGAGCCATTAAGCGTATGAAAAATAGGAATCAAACGGGTCTTAATGGCATACCAACGATCACCTTGAAGCGCTCGATCGAATGCATTCTGGAACCGTTGTACTATTTATTTAATCTCTCAATCAAGGAAGGAAAGTTTCCATCTATATTTAAGAGAGCAACAGTAGTGCCAATGCACAAAAAGGGTGACACTTGTACGCTGGAGAATTATAGGCCTATCTCCATTTTAAATGAGTTTTCCAAGGTTCTAGAGCGAATTGTATTTCACAGAGTGAAATACAATTCGATGAATAATTACAAGTAAACAACACGGTTTTCGTGAAAACTTTTCAACAGCTACAGCTACCTATGATTTTGCGGATAGTGTCTATAGGGCCATTGATGATAGGTTATATGCAGTCGGTTTGTTTTTTGATCTCACTTCAGCTTTCGATACCGTTAGACATGAGTTCGTACTGGACAAGCTCTACAGCACTGGAATTCGGGGCCCCATGCACGATTGGTTCAGATCCTATTTATCGAATAGAGAGATGGCCGTTAGGGTGGGTGGAGCATCGTCGGGGGTGAACCGTGTTGAACGTGGAGTTCCTCAGGGTTCGGTACTTGGACCCCTTCTGTTTGTCCTTTTCATTAACGACCTCCCGGACTATGTCAATTCGGACGGGCTGGTGATGTTTGCTGATGACACGTCGATGTTGGTGACATCTTATAGTGAGAGTGGTATTGTGTCAAAGGTGGATGAAGTGCTTTCCAGTTTCAATGAATGGTGCTTTAAGAACAGTATTTTGCTAAACTTTGATAAAACTATATGTGTTAACTTTTATAAGCGTAAACCATTATGTTCTGACAGATTTGTGTGTGCTGGTGGGCAGGTGCTGATACTTCAGGATAGCGTCAGATTCCTGGGAGTATATATGGACAAGCAGCTTACAATGGACAAACATATTGACTTTGTGTGTTCAAAATTAAATAGTGCGTACTACGCCATATTACGTTTAAAGTCATCTCTGCCGGTGCGGGGTCTCGTGAATGTCTATTATTCATTAGTGTACTCGGTGTTGTCATATAATACTGTTTTGTGGGGTAATTCTGTATCCTACCGTAGAGTTTTTATTTTACAAAAGCGTATATTGCGTCTAATTTTTAATATTAAAGCTGACGAGTCTTGCAGGGCAGTATTTGTTGAGAATGACATTTTGACTTTCCCTTGCATCTACGTGTATAGATGCATTCAGTTCTTGAGAGGTCGTCTCGAACAGGCAGGGTGACGCGCCACACAGATATCCAACACGAGGCGCAAGTATGCTCCGTAAAGAGAGTCATACATTGACATGCTTCGAAAAATCACCAACCTACTCCAGCCAGAATGTATACGATAAGTTACCGCCGAAACTAAAGCAGGCGAATAGCATGAATTATAGGCAAACTTTGAAGTCATTTTTAATAGCTAGGTGTTACTATTCTGTAAATGAGTATTTGACGGATTGAGGTGGACTACATTGCTTGTTCGTCTCGTGTTGGTCCGGCTTGCTTGTTTGTCGATTACTGTGATGGTGCTTATCGATTTGTTTTTATTTGTTTGTTTTTTTTTACTATGTTAAATTTCTCTATGTATGACGTTTCATATACACGGATGTGTCTTATGTGAATAAAGATATATTATTATTATTATTATTATTATATTATTTACTAATTGAGGTTTTATCGGCATGATTTAGCTTTTGGCATAGAAAATTAGCGAATGGATATGGAATAGAGGTTTCCAATAAACATTATGTTCTTGCGAGGGATGATTATAGTAAATAGCGTGGCATTAACGCACTAATGATATGTATAGGGTCATGGTAAATTAGATTGATAAATTATATAGCCTGTTAAAGATCTGTTATACACGAAAATATACGAAAATGAAATGTGAAATGTAAATATCTGTGATACAGAATATTTTATTTCCATCACATAATAAAAAAAAATTATTTTGATTACAGCATTGCTGTGCTTGTTTTTTCTTGTAATATGTAATGATTAATAATTACTAATAATCATTATTTCTTAACGTAAAGTTGAATATACCAATGTATGTCATTAGAAAGGTGGCGCTCTAATCTTTCAATATAATAATTTTTCATATTCCAAGAGATTATAAACAGTACCTATTTCTTCTTTTTAAAGTTAATATTGAAAATTTATGCTTGAGAAAAGAAAAATAATAAATAGTGTAAATATACTTGATATGTAGTCCAAAAACGTTAGTCGAAAAACGGTAAACTTTCTTTTTAAAATAAATTTTACACACATTTATATATACCATATATTTGCTTTACTTAGTTATATACGTGATTGAATGTTAATACAAAATATTTTTCTGTAATTGCATATGTTTGAAGTATGTTCAAATTTATGTTAGTAGTCTTCTTTATTTTTAATTTCTCTTGAAATCGATGAAAATTTCTTATGTTATGTCGTAGAGCGGCGACGAAAGTGGCAATACCATAGGCGGTACGGTAGAACGGGCAATTGGTGCGCAGTGAATGAGATCATTCACATCAAATACAATACGGTTCACGGTTGGTGTTTAAGTGTAAATTATAAACTGCGGCGAAAGTGTCCGTAGCAGTGCCGTGTCTAGACTTATTCTTACACAATTAGTGCTTACCTAGTAATATGTAATTTCATAACCCTGGTAATGTGTTGTGGAAGTAACTGTACATCTGCATCATTGTATACGTCTCTACGGTTGCTTCTGTAAATGACGTCCTTCGCGACGAGAAAATGTTTTTGTATAGAGAAAAAGATCGTTCGGCGTCTATTGATGTAATTTTGGCAGAAAGAAGCTGTTGTTCAAAATCATTCCAGGGCTCACTATTTGCACATTTGTCATAAATACTTCGTAAAACATGCAAGTCCGGATTTTTTTTAAAACACTTAATAATTTTTGATGAGCTCGTACACCAGCAGCGTCAGTTAAACTATGCAAATGAGCGGTCACATTTTGCACTATGCATAGTGATGCGTCTAAGGGCAGCGAATCGTTTTCGTTTTGAAGTTTTGTAATTGCTTCTACTAATGGATGGTAATTGTTATATATTGTATGCAGATCTTCCAGAATTTGGGGATTTTCAAATTGATGTTGACTGTCTCTGATTGCTTGGGATTCGGTTGGCCTAAATTTTGATATAACGGATTTAACTTTGTGAAAATTCTTATGGTAATAAAAAGCTGCATTTAGCCACGTGCCCCATCGTGTAAGAATGGGTTCCAGTGGTTCCGAAATATCTGGACAAGTTTTATGAAATTCTTTAAGTCGTTTAGGGGATTTAAGAAACACTTGTTTGGTGGATCCAATCAAATGATCAACGTTTTTATAACTACTTCTAACATTTTCAGCAACTAAATGAAGAGCAAGGAGTACACAAGTTATGTGTATTAATTTAGGAAAAGTTACTTTTAGTAAACGTCCGAGTAGTAACATAGCAGCAGCACCATCTGTTACAAGCATGCAGACTTGAGTACTATGAATGTGAAATTTCTTTAAGGTGTTCATTATTATTTGCCGAATATTTGCCGCAGTACATGCTTGTATACGTTTACAGGCTAACAAATAGGGCTGTGAAAATGTGTTGACTGATAAAATACGTACGATTACGTTTATTATACTATTTTTTTCTAAATCAGTAGTCTCATCTACAGTAATCCACACATTTTTATTATGCAATTCTCTTCTTGCTATATTTTCAAGCCTCTCTCTTAAACGTGGCAAATATTTCTGTAAAGTTCTTCTTGCAGGTAATTTATAATTTGGCAGATATTTATTCCAGAACACTTGAAAAGGGCGTTTGCTGATTAAACGAAGCGGCAAATTACATGCAGTCAACATAAATAAAAAATCATAAAGGAATGTTGCATAAGGTATTTCATTTCTTTTGTTCAGTTTATGTATTGCACTGTTCACATGTTTTTTACAATTGTCTTTCTTCCGTATTATAAGTCGCTTATTACAAACCAAACACAATACTGCACATCCATCATACTTTAAATCGGGAAATTCTGCTATGTATTTTCTAACCGACGTAGCAAACGGCACAGACTTTCGCGACATGTTTGTGTGAAGTTATTATAAACACTAACCGTGAACCGTATTGTATTTGATGTGAATGATCTCATTCACTGCGCACCAATTGCCCGTTCTACCGTACCGCCTATGGTATTGCCACTTTTGTCGCCGCTCTAGTTATGTGTTTGTAGACAAGAACTTTTTTGTTAAGCCCAATTCTGTACAATTCATGGGCAATCGGCACACTAGTTCGTTGTATTACAGATATGTCCCGGCAAACAATTCCCTATAAAAGATACTATGTATGTAAGTATAGTAGTAATACAGTGAGATCAAAACAATTAAGTTCGCATTTTGGAAACAAAAGATTTTCATTTATTAAGTTTAAAGCTATTGTACTGCCAATATTTTTACATCATTTTACGATTGGCATTGACGTGCGAAGGTTTCGAGTTTATCCGTTTCTGAGCCAGCGAGAATGGCATTTACCGTTGAATAAAGCACTTATTGCTACAATGCATTTTCGTAGTGACACTCATGACGAAAACGGTTCATGAATGTATACAACCACAAGTTTTGTTACAATCAATATATCGCTACGTTTTTAGACGATGTTGTGGTGTTTAATATATTTAAGCAACTTTAACAACGTGTTGTTGAACATTTCATAGATTCTGAGTGTTCATAATGGAAAATCTTCAGATAAACCTAAAACTGTAACTCTGGCAGTTGAAGAAGATATACAGTAACGAATGCTACACAGCCCAAGTAAATCACTTCGAACTATCTCAGCAAATATACAATTCACTTCATTCTTTGAATAGCATTATAGATATGACTTTTCTTTATTGAAACATTATCATACGGAAGTTGTCACATAGCAGTATGGAAACAATGACACTTTCACCCATGCAATTCGGCAGTTTCTTTCACGAGATTTTAATGCATGAGTACAATATTATCATAGTTTCTTAATGCAATTAACAACGATGATGCATTGGTTTCTTACCTGGATTTACAAATTCTCAAAATTATCAAACTTGGTTAGCAGAAAATGTACACACTTTTATTTAAACTAGTTAAATTAGGTAAACTTATTGGTCCAATTTTCTGCAGTGAAACAATTGCCACTGTTTGGTATAGAGAAATTATTTTAAATCAATTTTTTTAAATCAATTAAATGAAGATAACTATTATCTATATATTATAAATAACAGTACTTAGTACTAGAGTCAGCGAGAATGGCATTTACTGTGGAACAACCCCTATTATTATGTCATATTTTAGTAGTGGCATACAGAATGAAAATAGTTCATGGATAAATTCAACTGAGTTAAGAGTTTAAGACAAAGTTGGACGTAAGTTTGATGGAGCCTGTGGTTGATTCACTGAATGTTGATATATAACCCCTTGCCACATTATAATGTGGCAAGGGGTTACATATCAACCTTCAGTGATTAAACAAAGTTGGACGTTTCAGTATATTTAAGCAATATCAACAACGTGTTGAAAGTTTTATTGATTTTGAAAGAATTTATAGAGGAAAATCTTCAGGTAGACCTAAAAGTGTAACAACCTCAGTTAAGGAAGATATATGACAACGAATGCTACACAACCTATCTCAGCAAACAAATACAATTCGCTTTAATCTTTGAGCAGCTTTATATGTATGATCTATCTTTATTGTAGGATTATTATATGGAAGTTGCTACACAGAAGTACGGAAACAATGACACTATCACCTATTTAAAATAGTTATAGTTCAGGAGCTTCTTTCACGAGATTTTAATGCATGAGTACAATATTGCAAATAGTTCCTTAATAGCATTAATAACGACAATGCATTAGACTTTACTTTTAGACTATGCTTGGTTTCACTTATCTGGGTATAAGCTCACAAAATTATTAAACTTGGTCAACAGAAAATTCACATACCCTGAAACTAGTTTACATCCTTTAAAGATAGATGTGTGGGTGGCGATGTCTCCAAGACGACTTATTAGCCTCACTTTTCTATTGCAAATATTACCGCTGTGAGGTACAAGGAAGTAATTTTGAATCCCCTTTTAAATCAAGACGATTTGTTAGATGAGTACTTTCAGCAATACAGAGCTACTGCGCATAGATCTGCTGGTAAATTGCAATGTTTAAAAATCTTCTTTTCTCAAGAATTAGATTAGATTCTATTTATTTGGAGCATTAAAAATAATAAAATAGATAATAATAAACACTGTAGAACTACAAGCAGCAATTGAAAATAAAATTGAGAAAATTAGGCTTGAAACACTGAAATGTTTCCGAAAATTTGAAGAGAAGAGTGCAGTATGCATAATTAATAATTAGTAGAATTTCTGTTTAAGTTTGTCAATTACAGTTATCCTAAATATTATTATTATTATGCTAAATGTAATTAAAATCAATTATAAGTAGTATATAAATTTAATATTAATTTAAATTAATTCTTCTATAATAGATCACAATATATGACAACCATAAGCAACGCCATTGACAAATTCCACGTAGATGTGAAACTGAAACATTTTAATACCAGCTGTACCGACGATAGCGCCATTTTTGATCACACTGTGCAATTAAAAAAAGTATGATGAAATTATCATTAATTGAATAAACAACCTCGTAGGAAAAAATCAACTAAAGAGTATCCTAAAACTTATCAAATTGATTATATAAGCTAAATAGCTTTAGTAGTTGTACAATATTAGATCGTGTGTAAAGTTACGATCACAACTTGTTTTACGAGCACGTTCGCACGCATTTTTAATTTTTCAGTGTTTTGCATTAAACCTTATATCACTTCTAGTACTGATGAAAGATAAATTGATGAAATTACTATTTAGGTCATTTTCAATTAACATCGTATGTCCTTATAGATCTTAAAATTGACATACGCGGGCTGATCAGTAATCAATGAAACTATAGAAGAAAACAAACTGTTTGGTAAAAAATATATTTTTTTACGTATTCACTTTTTACTTATTACATTTAGTTCATCCATAATAAAGTTTTTTCATTCCCTCATAAATGTTTAGGCTCATTCGAGCCAAATCTCTTGCCATTGAGCTAAATTTTCATGTTGGAAAAATGAAAAAAGTTTGAGGGAGCTTTTAATTCCTTCGAAAAAATAAGCTTCATCGAACTGTTCAAAACATGTGTTAGTTTGAATGATTACCTCCTCATTCGATCCAAATCTCTTTCCACTGAGCCAAGTTTTTATTGGAGAAAAGAAAGCGTCTGAAGTGGCCAAATCTAGTGAATAAGCTGAATACGGAAGTTGGTCGAAATGTGATTTATGAATCTTTGCCATTGAAACGTGCTTTGTCCTGAACAAAAAGCGTTGATTTCTTCTTCAACTTCTTGAGTTGTATTGCATCATGTGGTTGATCTAATTTAAAAACAGTATTCGTTTGTTATCATTTTATCTTCTTGAAGGTAATCGATAAGAAGAACTCCATTACAGTTCCAAAAGACAGTAGCTGTAACCTTTCCAGCCGATTGTACTTTTACTCAAGTTCATCACTTGAAGAATATGTTATGAATATCCCATATATTGTTTACGAAAACTTTCGTTTTCCGCTTATTACATCGTTATCATTATTAAGATAGAAACTAATGAAAAACATCACGCCCTTCAGTGAGAAATCTAACTCCCTCCAGTCGTTCGACCCTCGGCCATTGAGCTACCAACGACTGCGAGATTCGATTCCTTAATTATGCCATAAACATTTAAACGTTTGCAGAATCATAATAATATTCTTATTATAATGACACATTTTATCAGTAACATATAAAAGTTTACAACATCGATGTTTACCTAAGATTAGTTATTGATATCTTTCCTTAATTTTTTTTTACTAATTTCAAAATTCAGGGAAGTTTTTCCAGGAAAACTTTTGCTAAATTTCGATTAAAAATACTTTTCCAAAGTATGCCCAGAAAGCATGTGGTTGACATATTTACGTGTAAAGACCAATAGCCAATCTTAAAAAGAGCGTTGTATACATGGAAAACCTTTTCAGTAACTTACAATAGTTCATTATTATTTACATTATAAAACGTTTACAATAACATGGTAACTAAGGACTGAATTATGATTTGTTAAATTTTTTTTTTAGAGAATGATATTCCACAATTTAAAAATATTTGTGGGTAGAAGGATTAATATATTATAGAAGAAATATCAAAAAGTTATGTAAATTAAATAACAAAAAAGGAATTAGTTAAATTTAAAAATCATAAACAAAATTATGTAAATAGAACTATGTTTTAATAATAGACTTTATTCTACAAACATTCATGACCAGGTTTATATTGTTATGAAATAGAAAAACATTTAAACATTTAAAAAATAATTGAGCACAAAGAAACGTCTTTGTGGTATTATATGATACTAAGATAGAGAAACGTTCATTGGCATAGCTGAATTAGGAGTGGCTCAAGGATGTTTTCGGATGATTAGAAGAATAAAAAACATACAAATTCTCTAAACATAGTATGAAGTAAATATTTTAGTTGTCATTAAGAATAAAAATTCAAATAGAATTTGATTTCGATCAATAATGTAGTCTAGTTAAGTTTAAATGTTAAAATTATTAACTTTTTTAATAATACAATTTATTAAAATGGAAAATTAAGTAGCGATTATTTTCTCATTTAACAAACAACTTATTCTCTTCAAGACCAAAATTTTTAAAATTTATTAACTGGATAGTGGATAATAGAAACATATACAAGTACATGTAATGAATTAATTTATGCACTTTTTCCAATTACTTGGTTGTTCGGAAAATGATTTCGTTTTTTTTTTCACAAGAGTTGTCAGCCTGATGTCATTATGGTATATATTTATTTTAAACAAAAACGAGCGTTTTTATTTTGTATTGACCACGTCTAATAATTTTATTTCTCTTTTTAAAACATCTAATACTGATTTTTTAATTTAATTTAGAACTAAATTTTACATTAAATTTTTGCTTTTTAATATTTTTGATTAAAATTCTTGATTTACTTATTTAATCTATCTGACATTTTTCTTATTATATTTGGTATAATATTTTTCAAGAAATATCTTTAACTTCTAAAGGGTGGGCCATCTATCGGTTTAAATTTGAACCACCGGTTATTTCGAATCTGGCAATACTTATGTCATTCTATTTTGTCACAAAATTCAGTACATTAGCTCCACTGAACGAAATGAATCGATTTACGCTTGAGCAAGGTTGGGATTTATTGGAAATTTATTTCCAAAACAAAAACAATTGGTCGGAAATTGCACGAAAATATCGTACAAAATTTGGTCGCAGAGAAGGACCATCAGTGCCCGGTATACGCAAGTTTATTGCTAAAATTCGTGAAACTGGTTTCATTGTTGATGCGCCAAACGTAAGTGTGCTCGTACAGTGCGTACGCTCGAAAATATCGAAGCTGTGGCTGAGACTGTGCGTGAGAATCCATCAACTCGTCATTGATCTCGGTATGACGCCTTATAAAGTTCAATTGATTCAAGAGTTTTCGCTTAGTTAGATGGACCAACGAGAAACTGCACGATGATGCCGATTTTGCCAAAAAAATCATCTTTTCGGATGAAGCTCATTTTCATCTTGGTGGGTACGTTAACAAGCAAAATTGCCGTATTTGGGGCTCAGAAA
>JAVIWB010000441.1:0-15471 GCA_031893035.1 Dermolepida albohirtum | reverse complement strand
TCACATGTAGCGTTAGTGGGAAACTGACTTTCAAAAGTGATTGTTTTTTAGGTGTGTACTTATAGATTGTGACACGACTGTTACGCTGCTTCAAACCAGAACATTGTATCTCTTCTCGTTCCGAAGTTATTAGCGACCTTAGAACGCCATCAGACAGAGCTCACATGTAGCGTTACGACTGTTACGCTGCTTCAAACCAGAACATTGTATCTCTTCTCTTTCCGAAGTTATTAGCGACCTTAGAACGCCATCAGACAGAGCTCACATGTAGCGTTAGTCGGAAACTGACTTTCAAAAGTGATTGTTTTTTAGGTGTGTACTTATAGATTGTGACACGACTGTTACGCTGCTTCAAACCAGAACATTGTATCTCTTCTCGTACCGAAGTTATTAGCGACCTTAGAACGCCATCAAGCAGAGCTCACATGTAGCGTTAGTCGGAAACTGACTTTCAAAAGTGATTGATTTTTAGGTGTGTACTTATAGATTGTGACACGACTGTTACGCTGCCTCAAACCAGAACATTGTATCTCTTCTCGTTCCGAAGTTATTAGCGACCTTAGAACGCCATCAAGCAGAGCTCACATGTAGCGTTAGTCGGAAACTGACTTTCAAAAGTGATTGTTTTTTAGGTGTGTACTTATAGATTGTGACACGACTGTTACGCTGCTTCAAACCAGAACATTGTATCTCTTCTCGTTCCGAAGTTATTAGCGACCTTAGAACGCCATCGTACAGAGCTCACATGTAGCGTTAGTCGGAAACTGACTTTCAAAAGTGATTGTTTTTTAGGTGTGTACTTATAGATTGTGACACGACTGTTACGCTGTTTCAAACCAGAACATTGTATCTCTTCTCGTTCCGAAGTTATTAGCGACCTTAGAACGCCATCAGGCAGAGCTCACATGTAGCGTTAGGCGGAAACTGACTTTCAAAAGTGATTGTTTTTTAGGTGTGTACTTATAGATTGTGACACGACTGTTACGCTGCTTCAAACCAGAACATTGTATCTCTTCTCGTTCCGAAGTTATTAGCGACCTTAGAACGCCATCAGACAGAGCTCACATGTAGCGTTAGGCGGAAACTGACTTTCAAAAGTGATTGTTTTTTAGGTGTGTACTTATAGATTGTGACACGACTGTTACGCTGCTTCAAACCAGAACATTGTATCTCTTCTCGTTCCGAAGTTATTAGCGACCTTAGAACGCCATCAGGCAGAGCTCACATGTAGCGTTAGTCGGAAACTGACTTTCAAAAGTGATTGTTTTTTAGGTGTGTACTTATAGATTGTGACACGACTGTTACGCTGCTTCAAACCAGAACATTGTATCTCTTCTCGTTCCGAAGTTATTAGCGACCTTAGAACGCCATCAAGCAGAGCTCACATGTAGCGTTAGTCGGAAACTGACTTTCAAAAGTGATTGTTTTTTAGGTGTGTACTTATAGATTGTGACACGACTGTTACGCTGCTTCAAACCAGAACATTGTATCTCTTCTCGTTCCGAAGTTATTAGCGACCTTAGAACGCCATCAAGCAGAGCTCACATGTAGCGTTAGTCGGAAACTGACTTTCAAAAGTGATTGTTTTTTAGGTGTGTACTTATAGATTGTGACACGACTGTTACGCTGCTTCAAACCAGAACATTGTATCTCTTCTCGTTCCGAAGTTATTAGCGACCTTAGAACGCCATCAAGCAGAGCCCACATGTAGCGTTAGTCGGAAACTGACTTTCAAAAGTGATTGTTTTTTAGGTGTGTACTTATAGATTGTGACACGACTGTTACGCTGCTTCAAACCAGAACATTGTATCTCTTCTCGTTCCGAAGTTATTAGCGACCTTAGAACGCCATCAAGCAGAGCTCACATGTAGCGTTAGTCGGAAACTGACTTTCAAAAGTGATTGTTTTTTAGGTGTGTATTTATAGATTGTTCGACTGACTTTTCAAAAGTGATTGTTTTTTAGGTGTGTATTTATAGATTGTGACACGACTGTTACGCTGCTTCAAACCAGAACATTGTATCTCTTCTCGTTCCGAAGTTATTAGCGACCTTAGAACGCCATCAGGCAGAGCTCACATGTAGCGTTAGTCGGAAACTGACTTTCAAAAGTGATTGTTTTTTAGGTGTGTGCTTATAGATTGTGACACGACTGTTACGCTGCTTCAAACCAGAACATTGTATCTCTTCTCGTTCCGAAGTTATTAGCGACCTTAGAACGCCATCAAGCAGAGCTCACATGTAGCGTTAGTCGGAAACTGACTTTCAAAAGTGATTGTTTTTTAGGTGTGTACTTATAGATTGTGACACGACTGTTACGCTGCTTCAAACCAGAACATTGTATCTCTTCTCGTTCCGAAGTTATTAGCGACCTTAGAACGCCATCAAGCAGAGCTCACATGTAGCGTTAGTCGGAAACTGACTTTCAAAAGTGATTGTTTTTTAGGTGTGTACTTATAGATTGTGACACGACTGTTACGCTGCTTCAAACCAGAACATTGTATCTCTTCTCGTTCCGAAGTTATTAGCGACCTTAGAACGCCATCAGGCAGAGCTCACATGTAGCGTTAGTCGGAAACTGACTTTCAAAAGTGATTGTTTTTTAGGTGTGTGCTTATAGATTGTGACACGACTGTTACGCTGCTTCAAACCAGAACATTGTATCTCTTCTCGTTCCGAAGTTATTAGCGACCTTAGAACGCCATCAGGCAGAGCTCACATGTAGCGTTAGTCGGAAACTGACTTTCAAAAGTGATTGTTTTTTAGGTGTGTACTTATAGATTGTGACACGACTGTTACGCTGCTTCAAACCAGAACATTGTATCTCTTCTCGTTCCGAAGTTATTAGCGACCTTAGAACGCCATCAAGCAGAGCTCACATGTAGCGTTAGTCGGAAACTGACTTTCAAAAGTGATTGTTTTTTAGGTGTGTACTTATAGATTGTGACACGACTGTTACGCTGCTTCAAACCAGAACATTGTATCTCTTCTCGTTCCGAAGTTATTAGCGACCTTAGAACGCCATCAAGCAGAGCTCACATGTAGCGTTAGTCGGAAACTGACTTTCAAAAGTGATTGTTTTTTAGGTGTGTACTTATAG
The DNA here is from genome assembly GCA_031893035.1 of Dermolepida albohirtum. Lineage (NCBI taxonomy): Eukaryota > Metazoa > Arthropoda > Insecta > Coleoptera > Scarabaeidae > Dermolepida > Dermolepida albohirtum. The sequence continues at coordinate 12,373 of JAVIWB010000441.1, read as the reverse complement.
ATTGTGACACGACTGTTACGCTGCTTCAAACCAGAACATTGTATCTCTTCTCGTTCCGAAGTTATTAGCGACCTTAGAACGCCATCAAGCAGAGCTCACATGTAGCGTTAGTCGGAAACTGACTTTCAAAAGTGATTGTTTTTTAGGTGTGTACTTATAGATTGTGACACGACTGTTACGCTGCTTCAAACCAGAACATTGTATCTCTTCTCGTTCCGAAGTTATTAGCGACCTTAGAACGCCATCAAGCAGAGCTCACATGTAGCGTTAGTCGGAAACTGACTTTCAAAAGTGATTGTTTTTTAGGTGTGTACTTATAGATTGTGACACGACTGTTACGCTGCTTCAAACCAGAACATTGTATCTCTTCTCGTTCCGAAGTTATTAGCGACCTTAGAACGCCATCAAGCAGAGCTCACATGTAGCGTTAGTCGGAAACTGACTTTCAAAAGTGATTGTTTTTTAGGTGTGTACTTATAGATTGTGACACGACTGTTACGCTGCTTCAAACCAGAACATTGTATCTCTTCTCGTTCCGAAGTTATTAGCGACCTTAGAACGCCATCAAGCAGAGCTCACATGTAGCGTTAGTCGGAAACTGACTTTCAAAAGTGATTGTTTTTTAGGTGTGTACTTATAGATTGTGACACGACTGTTACGCTGCTTCAAACCAGAACATTGTATCTCTTCTCGTTCCGAAGTTATTAGCGACCTTAGAACGCCATCAAGCGCTCTGCTTGATGGCGTTCTAACGCTACATGTGAGCTCTTCACATGTAGCGTCAGTCGGAAACTGACTTTCAAAAGTGATTGTTTTTTAGGTGTGTACTTATAGATTGTGACACGACTGTTACGCTGCTTCAAACCAGAACATTGTATCTCTTCTCGTTCCGAAGTTATTAGCGACCTTAGAACGCCATCAAGCAGAGCTCACATGTAGCGTTAGTCGGAAACTGACTTTCAAAAGTGATTGTTTTTTAGGTGTGTACTTATAGATTGTGACACGACTGTTACGCTGCTTCAAACCAGAACATTGTATCTCTTCTCGTTCCGAAGTTATTAGCGACCTTAGAACGCCATCAAGCAGAGCTCACATGTAGCGTTAGTCGGAAACTGACTTTCAAAAGTGATTGTTTTTTAGGTGTGTACTTATAGATTGTGACACGACTGTTACGCTGCTTCAAACCAGAACATTGTATCTCTTCTCGTTCCGAAGTTATTAGCGACCTTAGAACGCCATCAAGCAGAGCTCACATGTAGCGTTAGTCGGAAACTGACTTTCAAAAGTTATTGTTTTTTAGGTGTGTACTTATAGATTGTGACACGACTGTTACGCTGCTTCAAACCAGAACATTGTATCTCTTCTCGTTCCGAAGTTATTAGCGACCTTAGAACGCCATCCAGCAGAGCCCACATGTAGCGTTAGTCGGAAACTGACTTTCAAAAGTGATTGTTTTTTAGGTGTGTACTTATAGATTGTGACACGACTGTTACGCTGCTTCAAACCAGAACATTGTATCTCTTCTCGTTCCGAAGTTATTAGCGACCTTAGAACGCCATCAAGCAGAGCTCACATGTAGCGTTAGTCGGAAACTGACTTTCAAAAGTGATTGTTTTTTAGGTGTGTGCTTATAGATTGTGACACGACTGTTACGCTGCTTCAAACCAGAACATTGTATCTCTTCTCGTTCCGAAGTTATTAGCGACCTTAGAACTCCATCAAGCAGAGCTCACATGTAGCGTTAGTCGGAAACTGACTTTCAAAAGTGATTGTTTTTTAGGTGTGTACTTATAGATTGTGACACGACTGTTACGCTGCTTCAAACCAGAACATTGTATCTCTTCTCGTTCCGAAATTATTAGCGACCTTAGAACGCCATCAGGCAGCTCACATGTAGCGTTAGTCGGAAACTGACTTTCAAAAGTGGTTGTTTTTTAGGTGTGTACTTATAGATTGTGACACGACTGTTACGCTGCTTCAAACCAGAACATTGTATCTCTTCTCGTTCTGAGTTATTAGCGACCTTAGAACGCCATCAGGCAGAGCTTACATGTAGCGTTAGTCGGAAACTGACTTTCAAAAGTGATTGATTTATAGGTGTGTACTTAGAGATTGTGACACGACTGTTACGCTGCTTCAAACCAGAACATTGTATCTCTTCTCGTTCCGAAGTTATTAGCGACCTTAGAACGCCATCAAGCAGAGCTCACATGTAGCGTTAGTTGGAAACTGACTTTCAAAAGTGATTGTTTTTTAGGTGTGTGCTTATAGATTGTGACACGACTGTTACGCTGCTTCAAACCAGAACATTGTATCTCTTCTCGTTCCGAAGTTATTAGCGACCTTAGAACGCCATCAAGCAGAAAACCTCACATGTAGCGTTAGTCGGAAACTGACTTTCAAAAGTGATTGTTTTTTAGGCGTGAGCTGAGAGAGATTTGTGACACGACTGTTACGCTGCTTCAAACCAGAACATTGTATCTCTTCTCGTTCCGAAGTTATTAGCGACCTTAGAACGCCATCAAGCAGAGCTCACATGTAGCGTTAGTCGGAAACTGTCTTTCAAAAGTGATTGTTTTTTAGGTGTGTACTTATAGATTGTGACACGACTGTTACGCTGCTTCAAACCAGAACATTGTATCTCTTCTCGTTCCGAAGTTATTAGCGACCTTAGAACGCCATCAAGCAGAGCTCACATGTAGCGTTAGTCGGAAACTGACTTTCAAAAGTGATTGTTTTTTAGGCGTGTACTTATAGATTGTGACACGACTGTTACGCTGCTTCAAACCAGAACATTGTATCTCTTCGTTCCGAAGTTATTAGCGACCTTAGAACGCCATCAAGCAGAGCTCACATGTAGCGTTAGTCGGAAACTGACTTTCAAAAGTGATTGTTTTTTAGGCGTGTACTTATAGATTGTGACACGACTGTTACGCTGCTTCAAACCAGAACATTGTATCTCTTCTCGTTCCGAAGTTATTAGCGACCTTATAGAACGCCATCAAGCAGAGCTCACATGTAGCGTTAGTCGGAAACTGACTTTCAAAAGTGATTGTTTTTTAGGTGTGTACTTATAGATTGTGACACGACTGTTACGCTGCTTCAAACCAGAACATTGTATCTCTCTCGTTCCGAAGTTATTAGCGACCTTAGAACGCCATCAAGCAGAGCTCACATGTAGCGTTAGTCGGAAACTGACTTTCAAAAGTGATTGTTTTTTAGGTGTGAATGTAGAACAATTGTGACACGACTGTTACGCTGCTTCAAACCAGAACATTGTATCTCTTCTCGTTCCGAAGTTATTAGCGACCGTAGAACGCCATCAAGCAGAGCTCACATGTAGCGTTAGTCGGAAACTGACTTTCAAAAGTGATTGTTTTTTAGGTGTGTACTTATAGATTGTGACACGACTGTTACGCTGCTTCAAACCAGAACATTGTATCTCTTCTCGTTCCGAAGTTATTAGCGACCTTAGAACGCCATCAAGCAGAGCTCACATGTAGCGTTAGTCGGAAACTGACTTTCAAAAGTGATTGTTTTTTAGGTGTGTACTTATAGATTGTGACACGACTGTTACGCTGCTTCAAACCAGAACATTGTATCTCTTCTCGTTCCGAAGTTATTAGCGACCTTAGAACGCCATCAGGCAGAGCTCACATGTAGCGTTAGTCGGAAACTGACTTTCAAAAGTGATTGTTTTTTAGGTGTGTACTTATAGATTGTGACACGACTGTTACGCTGCTTCAAACCAGAACATTGTATCTCTTCTCGTTCCGAAGTTATTAGCGACCTTAGAACGCCATCAAGCAGAGCTCACATGTAGCGTTAGTCGGAAACTGACTTTCAAAAGTGATTGTTTTTTAGGTGTGTACTTATAGATTGTGACACGACTGTTACGCTGCTTCAAACCAGAACATTGTATCTCTTCTCGTTCCGAAGTTATTAGCGACCTTAGAACGCCATCAAGCAGAGCTCACATGTAGCGTTAGTCGGAAACTGACTTTCAAAAGTGATTGTTTTTTAGGTGTGTACTTATAGATTGTGACACGACTGTTACGCTGCTTCAAACCAGAACATTGTATCTCTTCTCGTTCCGAAGTTATTAGCGACCTTAGAACGCCATCAGACAGAGCTCACATGTAGCGTTAGTCGGAAACTGACTTTCAAAAGTGATTGTTTTTTAGGTGTGTACTTATAGATTGTGACACGACTGTTACGCTGCTTCAAACCAGAACATTGTATCTCTTCTCGTTCCGAAGTTATTAGCGACCTTAGAACGCCATCAAGCAGAGCTCACATGTAGCGTTAGTCGGAAACTGACTTTCAAAAGTGATTGTTTTTTAGGTGTGTACTTATAGATTGTGACACGACTGTTACGCTGCTTCAAACCAGAACATTGTATCTCTTCTCGTTCCGAAGTTATTAGCGACCTTAGAACGCCATCAAGCAGAGCTCACATGTAGCGTTAGTCGGAAACTGACTTTCAAAAGTGATTGTTTTTTAGGTGTGTACTTATAGATTGTGACACGACTGTTACGCTGCTTCAAACCAGAACATTGTATCTCTTCTCGTTCCGAAGTTATTAGCGACCTTAGAACGCCATCAAGCAGAGCTCACATGTAGCGTTAGTCGGAAACTGACTTTCAAAAGTGATTGTTTTTTAGGTGTGTACTTATAGATTGTGACACGACTGTTACGCTGCTTCAAACCAGAACATTGTATCTCTTCTCGTTCCGAAGTTATTAGCGACCTTAGAACGCCATCAAGCAGAGCTCACATGTAGCGTTAGTCGGAAACTGACTTTCAAAAGTGATTGTTTTTTAGGCGTGTACTTATAGATTGTGACACGACTGTTACGCTGCTTCAAACCAGAACATTGTATCTCTTCTCGTTCCGAAGTTATTAGCGACCTAGAACGCCATCAAGCGGAGCTTCTCACATGTAGCGTTAGTCGGAAACTGACTTTCAAAAGTGATTGTTTTTTAGGTGTGTACTTATAGATTGTGACACGACTGTTACGCTGCTTCAAACCAGAACATTGTATCTCTTCTCGTTCCGAAGTTATTAGCGACCTTAGAACGCCATCAAGCAGAGCTCACATGTAGCGTTAGTCGGAAACTGACTTTCAAAAGTGATTGTTTTTTAGGTGTGTACTTATAGATTGTGACACGACTGTTACCCTATTTGAACCAGAACATTGTATCTCTTCTCGTTCCGAAGTTATTAGCGACCTTGAACGCCATCAAGCAGAGCTCACATGTAGCGTTAGTCGGAAACTGACTTTCAAAAGTGATTGTTTTTTAGGTGTGTACTTATAGATTGTGACACGACTGTTACGCTGCTTCAAACCAGAACATTGTATCTCTTCTCGTTCCGAAGTTATTAGCGACCTTAGAACGCCATCAGGCAGAGCTCACATGTAGCGTTAGTCGGAAACTGACTTTCAAAAGTGATTGTTTTTTAGGTGTGTACTTATAGATTGTGACACGACTGTTACGCTGCTTCAAACCAGAACATTGTATCTCTTCTCGTTCCGAAGTTATTAGCGAACTTAGAACGCCATCAAGCAGAGCTCACATGTAGCGTTAGTCGGAAACTGACTTTCAAAAGTGATTGTTTTTTAGGTGTGTACTTATAGATTGTGACACGACTGTTACGCTGCTTCAAACCAGAACATTGTATCTCTTCTCGTTCCGAAGTTATTAGCGACCTTAGAACGCCATCAGGCAGAGCTCACATGTAGCGTTAGTCGGAAACTGACTTTCAAAAGTGATTGTTTTTTAGGTGTGTACTTATAGATTGTGACACAACTGTTACGCTGCTTCAAACCAGAACATTGTATCTCTTCTCGTTCCGAAGTTATTAGCGACCTTAGAACGCCATCAAGCAGAGCTCACATGTAGCGTTAGTCGGAAACTGACTTTCAAAAGTGATTGTTTTTTAGGCGTGTACTTATAGATTGTGACACGACTGTTACGCTGCTTCAAACCAGAACATTGTATCTCTTCTCGTTCCGAAGTTATTAGCGACCTTAGAACGCCATCAAGCAGAGCTCACATGTAGCGTTAGTCGGAAACTGACTTTCAAAAGTGATTGTTTTTTAGGTGTGTACTTATAGATTGTGACACGACTGTTACGCTGCTTCAAACCAGAACATTGTATCTCTTCTCGTTCCGAAGTTATTAGCGACCTTAGAACGCCATCAAGCAGAGCTCACATGTAGCGTTAGTCGGAAACTGACTTTCAAAAGTGATTGTTTTTTAGGTGTGTACTTATAGATTGTGACACGACTGTTACGCTGCTTCAAACCAGAACATTGTATCTCTTCTCGTTCCGAAGTTATTAGCGACCTTAGAACGCCATCAAGCAGAGCTCACATGTAGCGTTAGTCGGAAACTGACTTTCAAAAGTGATTGTTTTTTAGGTGTGTACTTATAGATTGTGACACGACTGTTACGCTGCTTCAAACCAGAACATTGTATCTCTTCTCGTTCCGAAGTTATTAGCGACCTTAGAACGCCATCAAGCAGAGCTCACATGTAGCGTTAGTCGGAAACTGACTTTCAAAAGTGATTGTTTTTTAGGTGTGTACTTATAGATTGTGACACGACTGTTACGCTGCTTCAAACCAGAACATTGTATCTCTTCTCGTTCCGAAGTTATTAGCGACCTTAGAACGCCATCAAGCAGAGCTCACATGTAGCGTTAGTCGGAAACTGACTTTCAAAAGTGATTGTTTTTTAGGTGTGTACTTATAGATTGTGGCACGACTGTTACGCTGCTTCAAACCAGAACATTGTATCTCTTCTCGTTCCGAAGTTATTAGCGACCTTAGAACGCCATCAGGCAGAGCTCACATGTAGCGTTAGTCGGAAACTGACTTTCAAAAGTGATTGTTTTTTAGGTGTGTACTTATAGATTGTGACACGACTGTTACGCTGCTTCAAACCAGAACATTGTATCTCTTCTCGTTCCGAAGTTATTAGCGACCTTAGAACGCCATCAAGCAGAGCTCACATGTAGCGTTAGTCGGAAACTGACTTTCAAAAGTGATTGTTTTTTAGGTGTGTACTTATAGATTGTGACACGACTGTTACGCTGCTTCAAACCAGAACATTGTATCTCTTCTCGTTCCGAAGTTATTAGCGACCTTAGAACGCCATCAAGCAGAGCTCACATGTAGCGTTAGTCGGAAACTGACTTTCAAAAGTGATTGTTTTTTAGGTGTGTACTTATAGATTGTGACACGACTGTTACGCTGCTTCAAACCAGAACATTGTATCTCTTCTCGTTCCGAAGTTATTAGCGACCTTAGAACGCCATCAGGCAGAGCTCACATGTAGCGTTAGTCGGAAACTGACTTTCAAAAGTGATTGTTTTTTAGGTGTGTACTTATAGATTGTGACACGACTGTTACGCTGCTTCAAACCAGAACATTGTATCTCTTCTCGTTCCGAAGTTATTAGCGACCTTAGAACGCCATCAAGCAGAGCTCACATGTAGCGTTAGTCGGAAACTGACTTTCAAAAGTGATTGTTTTTTAGGTGTGTACTTATAGATTGTGACACGACTGTTACGCTGCTTCAAACCAGAACATTGTATCTCTTCTCGTTCCGAAGTTATTAGCGACCTTAGAACGCCATCAAGCAGAGCTCACATGTAGCGTTAGTCGGAAACTGACTTTCAAAAGTGATTGTTTTTTAGGTGTGTACTTATAGATTGTGACACGACTGTTACGCTGCTTCAAACCAGAACATTGTATCTCTTCTCGTTCCGAAGTTATTAGCGACCTTAGAACGCCATCAGGCAGAGCTCACATGTAGCGTTAGTCGGAAACTGACTTTCAAAAGTGATTGTTTTTTAGGTGTGTACTTATAGATTGTGACACGACTGTTACGCTGCTTCAAACCAGAACATTGTATCTCTTCTCGTTCCGAAGTTATTAGCGACCTTAGAACGCCATCAAGCAGAGCTCACATGTAGCGTTAGTCGGAAACTGACTTTCAAAAGTGATTGTTTTTTAGGTGTGTACTTATAGATTGTGACACGACTGTTACGCTGCTTCAAACCAGAACATTGTATCTCTTCTCGTTCCGAAGTTATTAGCGACCTTAGAACGCCATCAAGCAGAGCTCACATGTAGCGTTAGTCGGAAACTGACTTTCAAAAGTGATTGTTTTTTAGGTGTGTACTTATAGATTGTGACACGACTGTTACGCTGCTTCAAACCAGAACTTTGTATCTCTTCTCGTTCCGAAGTTATTAGCGACCTTAGAACGCCATCAAGCAGAGCTCACATGTAGCGTTAGTCGGAAACTGACTTTCAAAAGTGATTGTTTTTTAGGTGTGTACTTATAGATTGTGACACGACTGTTACGCTGCTTCAAACCAGAACATTGTATCTCTTCTCGTTCCGAAGTTATTAGCGACCTTAGAACGCCATCAAGCAGAGCTCACATGTAGCGTTAGTCGGAAACTGACTTTCAAAAGTGATTGTTTTTTAGGTGTGTACTTATAGATTGTGACACGACTGTTACGCTGCTTCAAACCAGAACATTGTATCTCTTCTCGTTCCGAAGTTATTAGCGACCTTAGAACGCCATCAAGCAGAGCTCACATGTAGCGTTAGTCGGAAACTGACTTTCAAAAGTGATTGTTTTTTAGGTGTGTACTTATAGATTGTGACACGACTGTTACGCTGCTTCAAACCAGAACATTGTATCTCTTCTCGTTCCGAAGTTATTAGCGACCTTAGAACGCCATCAAGCAGAGCTCACATGTAGCGTTAGTCGGAAACTGACTTTCAAAAGTGATTGTTTTTTAGGTGTGTGCTTATAGATTGTGACACGACTGTTACGCTGCTTCAAACCAGAACATTGTATCTCTTCTCGTTCCGAAGTTATTAGCGACCTTAGAACGCCATCAGGCAGAGCTCACATGTAGCGTTAGTCGGAAACTGACTTTCAAAAGTGATTGTTTTTTAGGTGTGTACTTATAGATTGTGACACGACTGTTACGCTGCTTCAAACCAGAACATTGTATCTCTTCTCGTTCCGAAGTTATTAGCGACCTTAGAACGCCATCAAGCAGAGCTCACATGTAGCGTTAGTCGGAAACTGACTTTCAAAAGTGATTGTTTTTTAGGTGTGTGCTTATAGATTGTGACACGACTGTTACGCTGCTTCAAACCAGAACATTGTATCTCTTCTCGTTCCGAAGTTATTAGCGACCTTAGAACGCCATCAAGCAGAGCTCACATGTAGCGTTAGTCGGAAACTGACTTTCAAAAGTGATTGTTTTTTAGGTGTGTACTTATAGATTGTGACACGACTGTTACGCTGCTTCAAACCAGAACATTGTATCTCTTCTCGTTCCGAAGTTATTAGCGACCTTAGAACGCCATCAAGCAGAGCTCACATGTAGCGTTAGTCGGAAACTGACTTTCAAAAGTGATTGTTTTTTAGGTGTGTACTTATAGATTGTGACACGACTGTTACGCTGCTTCAAACCAGAACATTGTATCTCTTCTCGTTCCGAAGTTATTAGCGACCTTAGAACGCCATCAAGCAGAGCTCACATGTAGCGTTAGTCGGAAACTGACTTTCAAAAGTGATTGTTTTTTAGGTGTGTACTTATAGATTGTGACACGACTGTTACGCTGCTTCAAACCAGAACATTGTATCTCTTCTCGTTCCGAAGTTATTAGCGACCTTAGAACGCCATCAAGCAGAGCTCACATGTAGCGTTAGTCGGAAACTGACTTTCAAAAGTGATTGTTTTTTAGGTGTGTGCTTATAGATTGTGACACGACTGTTACGCTGCTTCAAACCAGAACATTGTATCTCTTCTCGTTCCGAAGTTATTAGCGACCTTAGAACGCCATCAAGCAGAGCTCACATGTAGCGTTAGTCGGAAACTGACTTTCAAAAGTGATTGTTTTTTAGGTGTGTACTTATAGATTGTGACACGACTGTTACGCTGCTTCAAACCAGAACATTGTATCTCTTCTCGTTCCGAAGTTATTAGCGACCTTAGAACGCCATCAGGCAGAGCTCACATGTAGCGTTAGTCGGAAACTGACTTTCAAAAGTGATTGTTTTTTAGGTGTGTACTTATAGATTGTGACACGACTGTTACGCTGCTTCAAACCAGAACATTGTATCTCTTCTCGTTCCGAAGTTATTAGCGACCTTAGAACGCCATCAAGCAGAGCTCACATGTAGCGTTAGTCGGAAACTGACTTTCAAAAGTGATTGTTTTTTAGGTGTGTACTTATAGATTGTGACACGACTGTTACGCTGCTTCAAACCAGAACATTGTATCTCTTCTCGTTCCGAAGTTATTAGCGACCTTAGAACGCCATCAAGCAGAGCTCACATGTAGCGTTAGTCGGAAACTGACTTTCAAAAGTGATTGTTTTTTAGGTGTGTGCTTATAGATTGTGACACGACTGTTACGCTGCTTCAAACCAGAACATTGTATCTCTTCTCGTTCCGAAGTTATTAGCGACCTTAGAACGCCATCAGGCAGAGCTCACATGTAGCGTTAGTCGGAAACTGACTTTCAAAAGTGATTGTTTTTTAGGTGTGTACTTATAGATTGTGACACGACTGTTACGCTGCTTCAAACCAGAACATTGTATCTCTTCTCGTTCCGAAGTTATTAGCGACCTTAGAACGCCATCAAGCAGAGCTCACATGTAGCGTTGGTCGGAAACTGACTTTCAAAAGTGATTGTTTTTTAGGCGTGTACTTATAGATTGTGACACGACTGTTACGCTGCTTCAAACCAGAACATTGTATCTCTTCTCGTTCCGAAGTTATTATCGACCTTAGAACGCCATCAAGCAGAGCTCACATGTAGCGTTAGTCGGAAACTGACTTTCAAAAGTGATTGTTTTTTAGGTGTGTACTTATAGATTGTGACACGACTGTTACGCTGCTTCAAACCAGAACATTGTATCTCTTCTCGTTCCGAAGTTATTAGCGACCTTAGAACGCCATCAAGCAGAGCTCACATGTAGCGTTAGTCGGAAACTGACTTTCAAAAGTGATTGTTTTTTAGGTGTGTACTTATAGATTGTGACACGACTGTTACGCTGCTTCAAACCAGAACATTGTATCTCTTCTCGTTCCGAAGTTATTAGCGACCTTAGAACGCCATCAAGCAGAGCTCACATGTAGCGTTAGTCGGAAACTGACTTTCAAAAGTGATTGTTTTTTAGGTGTGTACTTATAGATTGTGACACGACTGTTACGCTGCTTCAAACCAGAACATTGTATCTCTTCTCGTTCCGAAGTTATTAGCGACCTTAGAACGCCATCAAGCAGAGCTCACATGTAGCGTTAGTCGGAAACTGACTTTCAAAAGTGATTGTTTTTTAGGTGTGTACTTATAGATTGTGACACGACTGTTACGCTGCTTCAAACCAGAACATTGTATCTCTTCTCGTTCCGAAGTTATTAGCGACCTTAGAACGCCATCAAGCAGAGCTCACATGTAGCGTTAGTCGGAAACTGACTTTCAAAAGTGATTGTTTTTTAGGTGTGTACTTATAGATTGTGACACGACTGTTACGCTGCTTCAAACCAGAACATTGTATCTCTTCTCGTTCCGAAGTTATTAGCGACCTTAGAACGCCATCAAGCAGAGCTCACATGTAGCGTTAGTCGGAAACTGACTTTCAAAAGTGATTGTTTTTTAGGTGTGTACTTATAGATTGTGACACGACTGTTACGCTGCTTCAAACCAGAACATTGTATCTCTTCTCGTTCCGAAGTTATTAGCGACCTTAGAACGCCATCAAGCAGAGCTCACATGTAGCGTTAGTCGGAAACTGACTTTCAAAAGTGATTGTTTTTTAGGCGTGTACTTATAGATTGTGACACGCTGCTTCAAACCAGAACATTGTATCACTTCTCGTTCCGAAGTTATTAGCGACCTTAGAACGCCATCAGGCAGAGCTCACATGTAGCGTTAGTCGGAAACTGACTTTCAAAAGTGATTGTTTTTTAGGTGTGTACTTATAGATTGTGACACGACTGTTACGCTGCTTCAAACCAGAACATTGTATCTCTTCTCGTTCCGAAGTTATTAGCGACCTTAGAACGCCATCAGGCAGAGCTCACATGTAGCGTTAGTCGGAAACTGACTTTCAAAAGTGATTGTTTTTTAGGTGTGTACTTATAGATTGTGACACGACTGTTACGCTGCTTCAAACCAGAACATTGTATCTCTTCTCGTTCCGAAGTTATTAGCGACCTTAGAACGCCATCAAGCAGAGCTCACATGTAGCGTTAGTCGGAAACTGACTTTCAAAAGTGATTGTTTTTTAGGTGTGTACTTATAGATTGTGACACGACTGTTACGCTGC
>JAVIWB010000440.1:0-15455 GCA_031893035.1 Dermolepida albohirtum | reverse complement strand
TTTGTACTAAGAAACTTCTTTATTTATAAAATTTCCCACAAAATAAGATAAAAAACATCTCAAAAATTGTCTTTCCCATTATACTGCTCAGAAAAATTATCATACATACCAACCATAAGTGTTTGTTCACTCAGAAAATAATAAATAAAAAAACAAATATTCTTTTAAATTTGTTTAAATCATTTTTCAGGGATTCAGAGATGTGACCATCTTTAGTTTATATTACTGCCTGGCACAATTTCTACGTCCTTTCAAGTAATTTCGCCAGAGTTTCTTTTTTGACAATGCATCCTGTAGTTGGATCCACAGTGTTTTTCGTTAATGTTGGAACTGATTTTCGCACTTGTCTGTCTAGCTCATCCCATAACAGCTCTATAGCATTCAATTCGGAGCTCTAAGGAGACCATTTCATAAGAAGAATTATTTCTTCCTCTTCTAATTACTCTAGACACCTCCAAAACAATTTGGACGTGCGCTTGAACTCATTATCTTTCTGAAACATACAGTTTAATCCGTCGTGTCCCAGAGGAAACGGTATTCTGAACCGTTGTTTTCTTATGATACCGTTTATTTGAATAAGATCACCTACAAATATTACATCAGAACGACCGCAAACCATTACTGATCATCCTCTGATATTGATGGTGGACGCAATACGTGATTCGGGAACTCGTTCTCCCATTGATCTTCAGACAAATGTTCTTCTTTTTTAACCGAATATCCCGTCGGTTCAGAGCATTTTGTTTCACTTTTCCAGCATCCATTCCTTACATTGTCTTGCCCTAACTAACCAGTTAATTTAGTTTGCTATGCGAAAATAGCAATTTTCGCATAGCAACTCTCCTGGACAATTACTCGTGAACGTCTTTTCACCATTGCGATGCTAACTTGTTATTCTGATTAATGTTTGTCTCTGCTGCAATTTGCGGTGAAGTTTTTTCGTCTATTTCTTTCGCTTAATAAACTATTACTTAATTCTATACTGATGTTGTTATTTTTAGTCAGCCTGGTCACTTTTTATTGAACTAGTCTTGTTTAATAGATATATGCCGAGGAAGTCAATCATACGCGGATAGGCTTACGCAAACACAATCCAAAATCTCAAAATTGGTTCGAATTTTCATTCGCAAAAGAACAATGTCTGTAAAGTAAACAGAATTATGCAGACAATCAATGATCTTGTCCTTACAGGTCTAAAGCATCCACCATATAAACCTTCTCTAACTCCGTTGGACTTTTGAAAATTTAAAAAGGAATTTCAGAGGAAAGCGTTTTATGTCTGAGGAAGCACTTAAAAAAGCCGCCGAACAATATTTTGAAATGGAACAAATCAATAAATGTCGAAAGGATGTACGTAAAAGGATTATTAAAATAATACGTGTTTTGTATTTTTTTTTTCACAACTAAGTAAATAACATAAAAATACGCCCTCGCAAAAATGTTTAATACATTGCGTTAATCTGTTAATCATGTTTGGGAGTATTAATTTTTCACACTAATGTAACACCCGCATAAAAAAAAACACGGCGTTATTTTGTATATACAAAGTTTATTTACAAATATATGTACATGAGTTAACACTTATGGCAACAGATCCAAATGTACATACATATGTACATCAAACTTAAAATAACGTAAATTAAAAATAGGTGGCACTACTATTTCATTGCTTAAAATCTATTTCTATTGGTTGTGTTTATGACAAAATTCCAAGCAAATATGGACATTAAAACTGTATTTTAACATTAGTAAATTTAATTGGATGCGGTAGTGAGTGATGTGGGGAAAGTGGGAGTGAAACATTGGAGAAACAGGGCGGGCGATAAAGAAGAATGGAGGAAAATTGTTGAAAGGGTTACAAAAAATGTAATGGAGGTATAAGTTTTGAAATGTAATATTAAATAAGCCATGGGCCTAAAGGCCCGTAGAGCTGAAATATGTACACTACCGCTCAAAGAAGTATTATGGACAGCAACTATATCAAGCAACAACAAGAGAAAAAAATATCAACGAAATTGAACAAAAATTAATATTTATTGATTCTTTATATAATAAAAATTAAAATTACAATTTATGAAACTTATTCCTAATATACTTATATATTATATTAAATATACTTTCTTTTCATAGAAGAAACCACCATTCGCGGCCATTACAGCTTTTGTTATTCTGGGCATTCTTTCTATTAATTTTCCTATTACATCTGGTGTAATGTTATTACATTAATTTTGTAAAATGTTCCAGTTTTTCCTTCGATGTTAGACATTCTTCTCTGACTCTTCTATCGAGTTCATTCCATAATAATTCAAGGGGTTGAGGTCCGGACTCTGAGGCGGCCATGTCATTACTTTCAAAATATTTCCATTTTTCTCCACCACAAGGCAATTTTTACACAACGATGTGTGTTTGGGGTCATTATCATTCATAAATTCAAAATTATTATCGATTAATCGCAGGCCTGGCTGTAAAACGTGATTTTCCAAAATTTCTCGGTAGATCTCCTTTCACATAATACCATCTATTTTTATCAAATCTCCCATTCGGGCTAATGAAAAACAGCCCCAGACTACAACAGAATCAACCCCATGTTTCACCGTTGAAGCTATGCAATCTGACAACATTTTTTTCTCACGCCGATCGTCTGACGAAAATTCTTCTCTTTTACCCGAACACTTCAAATTTCAATTCGTCACTCCACAGTGCGTTCTTTTACTCATCGATTGTCCAATTACGGTGTGTAACCTTGCCCATTGAAGTCACTTCTGCTTATTTCCACGTCGTAATAATGGTTTCCGTGAGGCAACGCGACCGTATAAATTTGTTTCCGTAAATCGTCGTTTCACTGTACTCACAGAATTTTTTTTAGCACGGCCCTGTTTAAATTCGGCTGTTATTTTAGGTGGCGTTAATTTTCTATTTCTTTCGTCGTTATCTTTAGAAGTACCTCTCGATGGTCCCGACCGATTACGGTCTTCCAGACTGCCAGTTTCTTAAAACCGACGAATTGTGAGATTCACTGTCGATTTTTTTACTTTTAATTTTTCGGCAATACTGCGAACTAAATACCTCTCACGGTGCAAAGTAAGTATCGCTGATCGTGTTCCACTATCAAGCGGCTTTCCCCGTTGCATTTTGTAAACAGAAATTACACTATTCGCTTACAAAATAGATAACTTCACACTAGCACGTTCAGTGATCTGCTGATGGGCGCAAGGAGGTAGTAATAGGGTAACCGACTCATTTCAGGTAAATTTCTAGACTTTAGTCCCTTTTTAATGACCGTACCACTAATCCTGATTATATATTGTTGGAATTATCGTACGTAATGCTATTGAGATGCAATATCCGGTTATTATAGTTATTGTTAGATAAAATTGTTTCTATCATATTATTTGGAGAATATATACAAATACAATACCTATCTGAATTATAAACCGTCTTAAGGATAAGGTATAATAATAATATCGCTATTTATTGGCATTAATATAATATACATAATATACTATAATGATTGCTATATAAAATTTAATCAAGTGTCCATATATACAATATATAAATATAATATATATAAATTTAATTGTAGGTTGAATGGTGCTCGTTGTAAAACAAATTCTTTAAGCTGCAATAACAAGAGCTTACCTACAATTTCTTTATATCGACAAAACTGGTATTGTAACAGAAGCAATATAAATGCAGATATGTACGCCAACAATGGTAAATCACTCGGTCGTAATAGGGTACAAGCAATAAAAAAAGTATAATGTTCATTATGCGGTCTGAATATTTGTATTCGTATTATGATCAACTTGTTTAGAAAACATTTGCTCATGATTATATTACAAATGAAGTTTATTTATATTTGAATACATCTTGTTCTAATTATAATTATTAATAATGTATGCACAAAATAGTACTCTTAATACAGTAATTCTCCATCAGTGAGGCGCGCCCCTTTTAGAAGGACGACAAAACAAAAATGGGGGCGCGAGTATATCGAAAAAATAACTAAAGAATTGTAATATTTTTTCGAAAATTGTTTAATTTACTGAAGAAAAAAAAAGAAATAAAGTAAACATTCTGATATACAATAAATTACAAACAAGTTTAGCAATTACCAGTGACTACCTAGGGTCTGCCTTCTAGTCTTCGAACGAACTCTTCATATTTGAAATTAGACGCTGAGCTCTTTTTTATATTTAGCTGAGATATACATTTTGTCTTAAAAGCAGCCACCATAGAAAATCAGATTTTGCAAACGTAGGATGTTGCAAATGTTGATAGCATACGAAATGCTCTTGGTCCTAGAGCAGAAAATTCATGATCCACTCCTGCCCATGATTCAGTGACTTACTGCTAAATTGTTTTATGACTTCGCTACTAGCTGTGAAGTCTGAAGATTTCTTCTTCGGCGGTTATGAGAGTTTTGAGAGTGTTTTTAAGTTGGTCCATAATCCACTCGTAACTTGCTATGAAGTGGTTATCACCAAAAAAATACTTTTCAAAATTTTTTGCCAGCATGGCTAAATGATTTTCAATGGTTACAAAAACAACTTTAAAATGTTGCTCTTCGGGCTCGTAATTTTTAACAAATTCATCCGCATTTGCAAGCATTTCTAGGTTTTCTTGCTTTATATTTACAATTTACAATTTTTTACTAAAAAAAAACTTTATCACCCTTATCGAAGATATGTCCATTGGCTTCTTGAAATTGAAGATTCAAGGTATTTGATATCTAAAATATGTTGACCATATAGTTTTTACCTTTAATTTTAATTCGAAGAATTTTCAGGGTTTGTTAACGTACTCACTATGAAGCGTTTTCAAATCTCGTTCAAGTTTGTTAGGTTTCACGTTGCCTGCTACCAAAATTTTTGAGCAATAGGTCACAAAGTAGCCTCTCTTCTTCATTTACTTTAATACTGGTAAACACTGTACTAATTTATGCTTCATTATCGTTTAATCTTCGCTTATGCGCATATAAAAATGTTTCTATAATTCTGTATAAATCTACTAGAATACCGACAATTACAATTAATAGGTAAATTACGCCATAAAAAATTGAGAATCGACTCGCTTAAGACTAGCTGGAGTTAAACGATGTGCAGTACTTATATACTATATGTACGCATGCTTCTCAGAGGGACAAACGTTCCAGAATATTCGAGACCAATCGGAGCTTCTGGGCAAGCCGCGAGAGCTTCAGATATGGTGGATATAACACACAGAACGATATAGAAACACCGACACTGATTTTATCAATGCAACGGATCGGTGTTGGCAAATATCAATTAAGAAATTAAGCTTTTCGTGGCAAGAGTAATATTATTAAGGCAGTATAGTATTGCGGCCTTAGCATCAAAACACATTCAAATAGAAACCAATACTGCAATTACAGCACGCTTTCAATAGAAAATTATTGTATGGCAGAGGGCGGGGGTCGGAGAGAATTGTAATTGAAAATTGAGTGGCAAATAATAATAAGTTGGAAAACGATGGCCTAATACTTTCCTGAAAAAAACTTAGTCGCATTTGGAAATTTTTTTATGTTGACAAAAGTACGAGGCTGGTCTGAGAAGTACCGGACCTAACAAAGAAAACACAAAAATTTTGGAAAGAAATATATTTATTTTTCAACATAATCTCCTTTCAGCTTTTTACACTTTTCCCAGCGATTTTCAGTAAGTTCGATACCGTTTTTATAATAAGAACTGTCTTGCTCCTCAAAATAGCCATTAACTGCCGAGATCACTTCTTCATCGTTGGAAAATCTTTGACCACTGAAGCATTTCGTCAAGTTTAGAAAGAGAAAATAATCTGAGGGGGCTCAATCTGGCGAATAGGGTGCATGAGGTAGCAATTCAAACTTTAATTCATTAATTTTGATCATTGCAATAACGGATTTGTGAGCTGGTGCATTGTCTTGATGAATCAACACTTTCTTCTTAGTCAAATGCGGCCGGTTTTGCCTGATTTCTTCACTAAAACGTTGCAATAAATTCGCATAATATTCGGCGTTGGTAGTTTCTCCTTTTTCAAGATAGTCAATGAATATTATTCCACGCGCATCCCAAAAAACCAATGCGATGACCTTGCCTGCAGATGAAACGGTCTTCGCCTTCTTTGGAGCCGGTTCTCATTTTTGATTCCATTATTTTGATTATTCATTTATCTCGGGTGTGAAGTGATGGACCCATGTTTCATCCATGGTTATGAAACGGCGCAAAAATTCTACTTTGTTGCTGTGAATCTTCGCTAAATACTCAATTGAAACGTCTTCACGACAATGTTTTCGCTCGAGTGTGAGCAAACGCGGCACTCATCCTGCACACAGCTTTCTCATGTCCAAATTTTCAGATAATATGCGATGTACCGCACTTTTTGAAATGCCTACTATGTCTAGTAGCTCGCGCACATTCAGTCGACGAGCATCCAGTACCGCTTTGTGGCTTTTCTTTAACATTTCTGGAGTCGTCACCTCATTTGGTCGACCACTGCGATGCTCATCTTTGCAGCTCGTACGGCCTCGTTCAAATTCTGCCACCCAATATTACATTGTTGTAAACGAAGGAGCAGACTCACCCAGAAAAGAATCCAGTTCAGCTTTTATATCGGTTGGGCTGAGGCCTTTTAAATAAAACTATTGTATCACGCAACGATGACCAATTTTCTCCATTTTTACAAATTCATTGCAAACGTTCACTATTGATGGCTCCCAAACAAATACTACAAAACGTGGAGTCTTCAAACTTGAAGCATATGTTTCATAGATTGTGTACTTTCTAATACAATGATATTTTTTAAACAGCTACCACCCTCGTATACAGTGTGTATCAGCCAAATGGAATAAATTCGATAATAATTAAATGGAAGGGTGTTTGAAAAAACGCTCGAACACATCGATTGGGATTTTTAGTTGCGTATTTTCTTAAATAAAAAGTTTATATACAGGGTGTGTCATGTAAAAGTGGTCGATACCAACTTTCTTATTTTAAATACAATATCCTGTCAAATATTAAATTTTGGGTTCCTTAGAAAATTCCAGACATATTTCATGTACAATGTCCTATACCTATCTTCGACTGTTTCGGAAATATTAAATGTTTTCAGATTAATTTGAAAAATTTTTGATAATGTAAAAAATAACAAGAAAAACAGTAATGTCACTGTAGGAGATGTTCAAAGTGTTCGCCGCAAACGTCTTGACAACAGCCTAATCTTAAATAAAAATTTTTCTAACGTTGTTCAACATCTCAGATGTGACCGATCTAATCGCAACTATTATTCGTCTTCTTAAGTCAGCTAAGTCGAGGGGTTTAGTTTTGTATACTATACTCTTGACATATCCCCATAAGAGGAAGTCTAATGGCGTTAGATCAGGGGATCGTGCTGGCCATTCCATCGATCCTCGCCTACCTATCCACCGACTCGGGAATATTTGGTTGAGGTACTGCCGGACATTGATTTGGTAATGGGGTGGTGCTCCATTTTGTTGGAACCGCATCGTATATGCTGGAACTTGTGGGTTTGCTAGATCAGGATATAAGTTTGTCAAAGCTGGCACGAGATTATTTTGAAGCAATGCTAAATAATTGTCGCCATTCAAATTTCGATCGATGAAGGAAGGACCTACGATATGATCTCCAACAATTCCTGCCCAAACATGAACCTTCTCAGGGTATTGCGTATGTTCTTCCCTCATCCAGTGAGGATTTTCCCTGGACCAATAGAGGCAATTTTGACGATTAGCATGACCGTGAAGCGTAAAGGTACACTCATCAGAAAATAAAATATGTTCTAATTGGATCACATTGTTATCTAACATTGTCATCATTTGTTCACAAAAATACGTTCTCCTATCAAAGTCGTCTTCCATGAGCCCTGAGTTGGTATAATTTTATAGGGATGCATTTTATTTTCTTTTAATGTGCGAGTAATCGATGAATGGCAAACATCGAACATTGATGCTGCTTGTCTACTAGAAGTATGCGGATTTTCTTCAAACTCTAGCACAATATCCAGTTTGGTATCATTACTTACTGCATTCACAGCTGCTTTTTTTATTTGCTTTACATGTCCAAACTCGCGAAACTGCTTTTCTATTTTACTAATTGTTCCTTGGGATATAGGCGGCAAATTTGGAAATTTCTCATGAAATAAGTGAGCAACTTCCATTTGTGTCCGTGTGTTATCTCCATAATCAATCATCTGCAGAAATGTTATTTTGTGCATTTCTGTTAAATGAACCATTTCGCTGAAATGTAGTTAACGAAATTCAAACAGTTATGACACTGACAACACTATGACGCTGACAACACTTTGGTAAGGCAAGGTATTTTAAAACGAAGTACAAGTACAATTACAGATTTTCACTTACTAGTTCGGTAAACAAACTATTATGTGAAAATCTCATTTTAATTGTAAACAAAATTATTAATCTGAAAACATTTAATATTTCCGAAACAGTCGAAGATAGGTATATCACATTGTACATGAAATATGTCTGGAATTTTCTAAAGAATTCAAAAATTTAATATTTGACAGGGTGTTGTATTTAAAATAAGAAACTTAGTATTGACCACTTTTACATGACACACCCTGTATATAAACTTTTTATTTAAAAAAATACGCAACTAAAAATCCCAATCGACGTGCCCGAGCGTTATCGAATTTATTCCATTTGGCTGATACACACTGTATAGAGGCAACATAGACAGCGATTTGTATACCAATAGGAAATTATTTGACCAGGATCCAAGCAATAGAGGAAAATATAAAAGTTAATTTGCAAGGAAATATTCATATTTGGGAGAATACAAAAGGCGAACGCAAAACACAAACGCAAGGGCTTTTAAAAATAACAAAAATATTTACCAACAGCACTGGTATGGAATTTGAAATAATTTCCATTTTATTCTAATTGAAAATTATTATGAATTAATATACTGTGTTCACACTTAACACTTTGTTAAAAAAAACAAAAATATTCCCAATTTACGTATAGCAGAAAGAGTTTTTGTCAGATGCATTTTCTTTCTAGTAAATGGAACATCAGTACAATGACTGCATAGTAAATCTATCGAAAACTTCTATCTAAAATAAAATAACGCACGAAGTTAAATCATTAATTTGTGTGTAACTTAACGAGTAGCGCGAAATATAAGAGGAACACAACACCAACCAATAACACGGGATGTAACAGGCGCGCTTCGAATCCTAAAACAATATTATCGACTTTATGTCAGAGCCGCAGTGACTCGTCGTGGTTAGCGGCAACCGTTGCACACCATGATCGGCGGGCTTAGGGAAAGAAAAAAAAGCCAACGCCGATTCATTTATTATATTTACTTGTTTGACATCGGCTAAGTAAATTATTTCCCAAAGTCACGTCCGCTTACCTGTCAATTTTTTTTTGTTTGCCCGTTTACTACGGATAGCCTCACTCATGTTTTATTTGTTTCCCGCTTAGGATTTTTATTGGCCAATAAGCAACCTCAGCGAAACAAAACAGAGGCAAAATATCCGTGCCAGATTACTAAAAAACGTGTTTGGCTTTTCAATATTGCGTTAGTTTTTGCTCGAATGTGATAATTTTGCGAAATAATCAAAAATAATGGAAAATAGTTTTCTATTTATATCTCACGTATGCAAAATACGGCATGTGGTTGGTATTTTTACTATTACTTTATTTATATTACATTAAATTACAATATTGATTATGCCCTTACACAATATTTATACTTAATTTTAAGTAACTCCAAATATACTTATCACTAAGGAAGCCAAATTAAGGTACGCGTCGTAGGCGTGCCCTTTATGGTATATAAATAAAATAAATAATAAGTTGTAAAGTTATAAAATGTAGTGAAACACTTTTAAACGTCTTCAGTGAAGTCATTAAGTAGATAATATCTGTTAAATATTTGCAACATTAGGTGTGTTTAAACAGTTGCTTCAGCAAATCGACCACGACGAGAGGAAAAATATGTTTACAAAAGATACTAAGAAAGTTTTGCAAGACGACGCAACAATGAATCGTAGGAAGCTGCTAGTTGCTAGGCTTAGTTATTCATTAGCAGTGAGAGTGTAAAATGCTTACGATGGCATCGTGGTCGCGAAATGAGATAGGGGCAGTTTTGCGTTATAATTTCGTGCGTGGTTTAAACATAGACCAGTACTTCGGAGAAAAGATTCTTGCACTAGGTGATGTTTGTTCACATTGCACAACGATATTCGGGTTGTATAGAGAATTCCAAAGGGGAAATTTAATTGTGGAGGATGCTGAGAGGCCGGGAAGGCCACGAACGTCAGTAACGGAAGAAAATGTTACTACTATGAGGAAAATGGTTGGTGAGGACAGGTGAGTGACCCACCAAGAGATAGAGGGTACTTCAGGCCTAAATGCACCAGCAATTCGTTCGATTCTGCATCATCATTTACACGTGGAGAAACTTTGTTTTCTCTGGATGCAGCATCGGCTGACTGAACAGCAGATGACACGACATGTGACTTGGTGCCGAGAGATGCTAAAAAAGTTTGCACTGTTCCTTCATGTGAAAATGAGGCTAAAATGGAGGCGGTTTTCCAGTGATGAGGACCTTCTGCGGGCTTGGGACAACGAGTGTACTTTACTCACTAGTGAAACCTGGCAGAACTGGTTTAAAGATTAGTTTGGGAGGTTGGAGAGGTGTATTGAGTGTAGAGGAAATTACTTTGAAAAAATTAAATAAACAAAGCTGTATTGCAAAACTTTCCTAGTAGCCTTTGTATATGCAGAAAATGAGTGTTCTGCATCTAGTGACGTTACATTTGCAATTGACTGAAATTCTTTCTACGATTCCCGTATTATCTTATTTTAGTACGAGTACATTTCATACTTAAATATATTCAATCAATCCATTACCGGAAAGATCGTCCAAAAGCAATACAATACAATTAAGCTTAAGCCGTCCTTTCGACATGTTCGAAGAGTAAAAGCTTATTGTACTTGTAAATTAAGCAAAGTGCTCGGTACCCTTCAATAATATTCCGAATTCCCTGCGGGAGTCTACGGATTAAGGAGCCCTTTCCATATCGAAAACAATCAAAATCAATTCCTTACAAACGCGTCCCTGACCCTTCATTTCTTCTTCTTCCGTCTTAACGCCGTCCCATTTTCCGTTATGGCCTATGGTCTTTATCGGCCAACCCGTTCATTACACGAATCGAAACGTTTGACTCCTTTATGGAGCGTTATTATTATTGCCGGAACGTTAGGTTCCTGTCGGTAATTTTGTTTATGACCGTTTCATGTTATAATCTCTGGCCATTCAGAGATGAACGGGTAACAGGCAGTGTACTTCAGAAATTTGTTGAAGTTATGGATGGTTAATGTGGTCAGGCGTGGCGATTTAGTGCATGTAATTTTTATGATTTAATGTGAATTGATTTAATAACACTATGCTGTTTATAACATATTATTTAAGACATTTCATTTACCAGCACTGCTCTGATTACTTAACGCTGAGAAGCTAAATCATTATATAATCAAAACATATATCTTATATTATTTTGCGAGACGTCACTGTACGAGGGTGGTCCCAGAAATACCTGACCCAACAAAGAAAACACAAAAGTTTTGGAAAGAAATATATTTATTTTTCAACATAATCTCCTTTCTGCTCTATACACTTTTCCTAGCGATGTTCAATAAGTTCGATACCATTTTTATAATAAGAACTGTCTTGGTACTCACAATAGCCATTATCTGCCGACATCACTCCTTCATCTTTAGAAAATATTTGACCGCTGAGCCACTTTTTCACGTTTGGGAACAGAAAATAATCCACGGTGGCTAAATCTGGCGAATAGGGTGCATGAGGTAGCAACTCCAACTTTAATTCATTAATTTTGGGCATTGAAATAAGGGATTAATGGGCTGGTGCATTGTCTTAATGAATCAACACTTTCTTCTAAGACAACTGCCGCCGATTATGATTGATTTCCTCGCTCAAACGTTGCAATAAGTTCGCATAATACTCGCCGTTGATAGTTTTTCCTTTTTCAAGATAGTCAATGAAAATTATTTCACGCGCATCCCAAAAACCTGATGACATAACCTTGCCTACAGATGAAACGGCCTTCGCCTTCTTTGGAGCCGGTTCTCCATTTTGAGGGAGATTGCTCTTTTGCCTCGGGTGTGAAGTGATGTACCCATGTTTAATCCATGGTTATGAAACTGCGTAAAAATTCTGCTTTGTTGCTGTAAATCTTCACTAAACACTCAATTGAAACATCTTCATGACACTGTTTTTGCTCGAGTGCGAGCAAACGCGGCACCCATCTTGCACACAGCTTTCCCATGCGATGTACTGCACTTTCTGAAATGCCTACTATGTCTGCTAGCTCGCACACTTTCAGTGGACGATCATCCAGTACTACTTTGTAGATTTTCTCCATCATTCTTGGAGTCGTCACCCCATTTGATCGACCACTGCGATGCTCGCCTTGGCAGCTCGTACCACCTCGTTTAAACTCTGCTGCTCAAAATTTCACTGTTGTAAACGAAGGAACAGACTCACGTAGAGTAAAATCCAGTTCTGCTTTTATATCGGTAGGGCTGACGCCTTTCAAATAAAAGTATTGTATCACGTAACGATGGCCAATTTTCTCCATTTTTACAAATTCACTGAAAACGTTCACTATTGATGGCTACCCAACAAATACTAAACAACGTGGCGTTTTCAAACATAAAACATATGCTTTATAGATTGTGTACTTTCTAATACAGTGATATGTGATATTTTTCAAACAACTGTTGCCATCCCTAGGTCAGGGGAAAAAATCATAAATCGAAGGTATACTAAAAGAAGAACGGTATTAGCGCATATTATAGTAAAACGCAATCCCTTCCGGAATTAAAATTTCGGGTCTGAATTTTGTCTTCCAACAAGATAATGACCAGAAACACACTTCCAAACTATGTCAGGAATATTTACAGAAATTGAAGAACGACGGAATCATGAAAGTTATGGCGTGGCCACCCCAGAGCCCCGATTTAAATCCCATCGAATTGCTGTGGGAAGAACTTGATCGAGAGGTAAGAAAATCGGCCCCCGAATCTGCTGTTAATATGTAGAAGAACCTGCAAGGGGCATGGGGTAAAATAATACCCGAGACATTACGAGAATTAATCGAAAGAATGCCTCGATTGTATGCTGCAGTGATTAAAAATAAAGGAGGCCATATAGACGAGTCTAAAATTTAGTTAAATATATTATACAACAATTTATTTTAGATGTAAATATATATATTTTCCATTCATGTAAATATTAAAAAGACATTAGTATTTCAATTTTGATTTTTGTTACAATTTGCGAGTTAAATGTAAGTGACAAAATACTTACAAGCGACAGTGTATATATATATATATACATATATATATATATATATATATACACTATTGTTGTCCTGTAAGTAGGTATGCTATTATTATCTATAATTGTAATAATAATTTTTATTTATTTTATGACCATGGATTGGGTATAAAGACAGTAGTTTCAAAAATAAGAATAAAAACGCTCTTCGTGGGTAAAAAGCTTTATTACACTTTTTATTATATTTTCACCGCTCAGATTGATGGTGTATTTTACAATTCCCGTCTGCATATATGTAATCCCGCCTTCGTGTATAATCAGTAAAAAGCACCAGAACGAACCTAATCAATCAACAATCATTATCTCAGCCACGGAATTCTGGTTTTAATAGTTTTGATGGAAACGCACAGGAGGATTTGCAAACACCGAACAATGCGCGAACGGCGGGGTTAGTAATGTTCAGTGATTACGAACGCTTTTAGCATTTCGTTGTGAAAGGAACAAAAAGTGGGCGAGAGAGAAAGAGAATCGATCGATAATGACGATCACGACCTTACCGACAGAAGCTTTGTTCAAAAGCCGCCACTGGAAATAAACGCAATGCTGTTTCTCCGGTTGTATAGTGAAAACCTTGTAGAAAAGAAGATGAAAGGTTAGTTCCGATGTGGAAACTGATGAAATTTTGTTCTGTCACGTTTAACAGTCTGCTAAATACACATAATCCAGCTGCACATATAGCCATCGTAACTAGCAGTATCACATATTCAACAATTCATGTATGCTACGTAAAATGCTTCGTTTTAGGCTCTTTCTCGTTTCGATCAGAAAGTAATAATTAGCTTTGACTTAAAAGTATATAAAACAATTTTGCGAGAAACATAAATTTCGTTAGATCGAAAATACTCTACAATGTTGTTCTTATATTATACTTAGGACAGTATATGCCAATACGATTCCATTATATTTTAGTATACTCATTAATAGAGGGATCACACTTGTCAGCATGCCAGGTTCCCAACTAGTACCTAGCAAATATTTACGGTGACCGTCGATGCATGACTATGCATTAGTTCCTTTCGTCTGTTGGCGTAAGGTAATTGATTCTCTTGATCGTTGAAGCAGTGCAAAAGTATATCGGTGAATTTCTCGTTTAAAGTTGTAATGGTGCTAAAATTATGTGTAAGTGATGATGTGCTGGAACAAAAGGGACTGTAGGAAGCACATAAATGGTATAAATAAAACAAATAAAAAAAGTAGTATGCCACCGAGCAACCAGTTTATGTCCACTTTGTATTACATTCTTTTTCTTACCAATTTAGACTATACTACTCTAGGCGATATCCTTATTAAATGCGTCAACATCGAGCAGTTGAGCGAATATAGTGGAAATTTATGAAATACCTGTCTTTCAAAACTACTGGTCTTTATCCAAATCGTGGAACTGATTACATTGGGCTCTTAGATTGATATAATTTTCAAAGTTTGTTTCGGAGACGTGACCTGGCTAATGCAATATTTTTTCGTAATCTTTTGCATAATAAAATTGATTGTCCTCTCTTAGCTGAACCTGTAATATTTTTAGTCAGGTTTACTCAAATCGCTATTTTATCATATATTTATCATATACAATATATTTTATCACAAATAAAAAAGTGGCACGCCACCGAGCAACCAATTTCTGTCCAATTTACTATCCATGCTTCTTGCTTGGGGTTAACTACTTCGCCGTTTGGATTAAAAATCGTTTCAACACTTCAATAGTAAATATAATTCCAGCAGAAGCATCGTTACATAACTATCTACCATCTGTATGTGAAAATATCGAAAACAGGATCAAAGCTGAAGTAAAAAATAAACATATGTGGTAATGCGTAGACCAAACGACAGATTAAAAAAGAAACTCTGTTGTACATGTAATAGTACTTGTATTGAAATCTCTTAAATTGACACTTTCGATCTTACTAACTAGCAAAAAAATTAGAAGAATGTACTGGCGAAGCAATTAGTAGACGACTAGTGTCGCGACAATGAGTTATGTAAATTGTTCTCTTAAAGAAGGCTATGAAAGACTTACACTTGAGACGTGTTCATATTTCGATCCTT